>VOMN01003114.1:0-18470 GCA_014899125.1 Orchestia grillus
ATTTCGAATATCTCAGATCCGGCAGACAAACGTGTGCACGGCTTCCAGCAAGCAAGCAAACAAGCAAGACGACCAGAGTTTTAGTACTATACTAAATAGATAGATACATAGATAGATAGATAGATAGATAATAGATAGATAGATAGATGTAGATAGATAGATAGATAGTATTATTTATTAAAATAAGGGACGCCCAGGATCCATATAATGTTCTGTTGCGTTTCTTCAATATATTTTTCAACAACTCCTTCTAAACTTTTGAATTGCATCTATGCAGTGATTATGAAAATGTTTAATTGCTTCGTATATCGCATAACGGGCAAGTAAACATCTTAAACAAGATTTTTTTTGCTGTACAATACCTTACGCATAATATTTTGATGCCTGTATTCTAGATACCACAGATGTAACCATTCACTTCAACATACTATACACTTAAACGTAACAATAATCAATGCAAGTACACTTAAATAGTATAAGTTCAGTTGCCAGAAGAAAATAAGCACTTTCATTAGGACGCACCATTTGAATATGATACCATGTTGGTATATTATGTACTTAGCAGAGCAAGGGTCAGTTACTTCTGGGGCACCCCTTTGTATGCATGTTGGGGTGAGTTGCTTTTCGGGCAAAAGAGCGTCCGGAAATGGGAAATCATGCAGTTTGTGTTAATAGTTCTCGCGTCTCGGTAGATGGTGCAGTTGTGAGAGACCGATATTTCTCTAAGTACTAAGTAAGTACTAAGTACTAAGTAAGGACCAAGTCCCATGAAATTGTTTTAACTATCCTGTCGTCCTTCACGTACATTAACTCCAATTGGCCCCAACTTGCGTCAGCATCGAACAGCAATGAAGCGCACCTTGACTCCCTCAATCGGTCGTCGGTTGGACGCTTTCATGGTCCTATCCATTGGTCTATAACCCATTCAGCACGTTGATTTAAGTATCTCAAATCCATTCGCTTAAAAAGCTCACAAGTGAAGGTTGACTATCTGCCTCAACAATCTGTTCACTCACGCAATAGGGAACATAAAAATGCAGTTCACAATTTCATTTACAGCCTTTGGTTTACTTGCAGAATTCACTGGATGTCCCTGAAGCTATTACTTGCGGCAATAATTCTGATGCGTGTAGGCCTCTATAAATAATTGGTAGAGCGGCTCGGCCTAATGGAATTGGCCGATGTTGGCAGAGGGAGCCAAGCAAGTGATTGATTTTATTGATTTTATTTGTGCTTTCGTGCGACTGCAGAATTTCCAATTGAACGCGAACTCGCAGTATCCGTAAAGGTATCACGTATGCTTTTCTATATTTATTAGAATAATGAAGGCCCAGGATCCTTCTTGTAAGGTATGTAATTTGAAACTTCCAGTGTTTCGCTTAATAAATATGGAAGACTAAATACTCTAAAAAACAATGGATGTTTCGAATTGTATGCTTTACTTGTTCTAATGCAAATGAAAGCCTGTTTCTAAAATAGTTCACATTTAAACCATTTCAGCGAATATACGTACTTTAGATAAAAGCTCAAAGCACTACAAGAGAGTAGTTATGTATGTATTAGAATCATTTTTTATGTCAATTTATGCGGCCGTAGTAGTTGACTTAGTTTAACTTCTGTCAATTTCATAAATTCCTTGTTCAATCTAGGTCGATTTCATCTTATCAAATACTTAATGAATGGAGCCTCAAATTAGTGGTCATTTTTGAAATTTTAGCTTATGTTCTTACGTGTATTTTTTTGGCGCTAATTTGTAACATGATACAGATCTTGATATGTAACTAATGTTGACATCAATTCGAGAACAACCCAAATACTAGTTGTGATGGCGAACAAAATACGTTTCCTAGAAATAATGTATGTTGCTGATTTCGCTCAGTAGAAGACTGATGAGCTAACGTAAAATCGGACGTTTGTGACTTACACGCAAACATGATGAGAATTTACTTCACAAATAAGTTGCACTTCCTTAAACACATCAAAACCTCCGAGCTTGTGCTAAGTCATATTATTCAAGCACAAACTTCCACATAAGTATTGTTCAGCTTAACTTCAAAATAGCGCATCTTACTCATTCCATCCGATGTCTTTGTCCATTTCGGCCGCGTGACGTGGGTCGTCAGCAAACCGTTAACGTCATTTTCTGCGCTCTGAACGGCGGCAGCGCGCGGTAAAAATTTTACGAGCTTATGTTGGTGACTTCAAACAATACGGCACTGATCAAAATTCCCGCTTATGGATAATGAAAGCCGTTCACGAGCGTGAACATTATTTATCAACTCGACTCGCTAAATTTCTAACTATCTAAGGCTAGAAAATTAGTTATCGCGAATGTGATTGATGTTAATACTACTGTTCTGAATTTTACTACAGACGGAAACGAAATTTCATGGAACGAAGATGTAGAATGATATCCTTGGATAATAATACTTAAAATGGTCATTATATGCTCTAGAAGAGTATGTATTTACTTTTCTGTCTTGGTAAACTTAAAATCCAGTATGAGTCATTATTTCCTAGCCTACGCCTACGCTGGATGATGTGTTCATGTAGAAGGATTTTAAAAGATGAAAGCGAGGATTAAAACTGCAAGAAAATATTTGTGCTCCATGTTTGAACTCAAACAACCTCGAAGTGTCTGAAATTTGAATGTCAGAATAAAAAATGAATAAATTGTTAAGCTTATATGTATGTGTATCATAAAATATAAGATTCAATCTTACTGGAAAATCAAATATTACTTTATGCTAATAAATCTGATTGCTGATATAGATCTCTTCTTATTCTTAAACCCAATTCAAATTTCCCTTATTGAATTATTACCGAGTAGAAATTTCTGTGTGATGCTCCTTTGAACAACCTGCGAAGTGAACAACATTTATGCATTCTCGTACTGGACGAACGTCAAAAAAATCTAAGTATGAAACCAGTGCCACTAATCAGTGTAGGAGTATGCTGTATATCTACATAGAACTCTTTCCGTCCTTCGTTGTCTTGCGACTGACACAAGTACAACAAGTACAGGTTCTTTTGTGCAAACTAGAACTACGTATCTTGAATATTCTTCTCCTCATGCACAAATAATTATTGGCCGTGTAGTTGCCGTAGTTAAAGGCATCGTTCAATCCAATGTAAATACTTCACAAGTTCTCGTACAGAAGGGATGATGGTAAGAACAGAGACCTCGACAATATAGCCGAACAATGACGACCCTTTATTTAGCAAATAGCCCACAGCGATCTAAATCAACGGGCCAGCTGTGTTACTCTGAAGAAGATGTTAGCGAATCCTACGTCCATTGGGCCGGGATTTGACGACGATGTGGGTGATAGGCGAATTTATTCATCGAACGGTTTGGTGATAAAATGAGTGTATGAAACTCATCACTCATTATAGAATAAACTCAGTACGTGCGTATTTTTAAAATAATTTTAAAAATCGTTTGAATATTGAAAAATACTAAGCATAGCAGAGCAACACTGAGTAGAAATTCAGAAGCAATGCAGAAAACCACAAGGTTACAACGTCCTCTTTTTCAAAATATTTACTACGTTCAAACGTGTACGTTCAAGTACCGTAGAACACGAACTACGCGAAACATGAAGATGAATTCAATCTCATTCGAAACAGGCCATGAATTTATACCCTCATTACCATATTATTTTCTTTGAAGTCCTGTAGAGGACGCCATGAGCAAAACCTGATCCAGAGAATCCTAAGGACCTCGCCATCAAAGTATATATTATATATATCTATATATATACGCTATAAACAAGAGCAAGTCAGACAGAGATGCACCTCTTCTCTTGACGGTAATTACGCCTTATTTTTCGTAGATCCCAATACCTTATACTCAAAGTCATCATCAGGGTATCCAAGCCCACTAAATTAGATGATTTAAGCTTGTTATATCAATAGCTAGAAATCAGCTGAAAGCTTACTCCTTCCTCGATGATTAAACTGAATTGTTGATGTGCTGTGTTCTAAACTAAATAATCCATGACACTTTCTCGACTTGGCCCACTTGTGACAGCCACCGCTCGGTTGGCTTCCTTCATCTGAGGCTGGCCGAGCCAGTTAGGCTGAAATAGAGGCTGTGAAGCGCCCAGCTTCGGTGCTTAAATAAGATTGCAGGATACTTGGAGGCTGATTTAAGAGACTTACGCGATGTTCAGACTGTCGAGCTGTTTATGTAACTGCTCTGAATGATTTTACGGCCCTAGATGTTTTGGGTTCTTCGTTTGACAGAATTTCGTTCTGCGATATTGTGCTGGTGAGATGATTACATTGAACTTGAGAGCAAATATTTTTCGAAATTTTTTGAAGAAACCTTTGTGGCATTTGAGAATGAAGGTAATGTTTGGAAGATTTTATAATAATTTATGATCATTTATCTTAGGCTTGCACGAAGCTTTTTACACCGGCACTATGCACGCTTCTAAAAAGACGCTCTAGTTCTTCTATTTATGTTTCCGCTTTTCAGGAAAATTTATGATCATATAATTCAGAAATTTTTTACTTTACGTAAGCATTCCACCCTTCATCTTTACGTTTTTACACGACGGAAAGATACAGCCAAAAAATTGATGAAGAAGGATTAATCAAGACTTAATTCGAATTTCATGCGTCGTCAGTGTAAACCTATTTAACAAAATATCTTAGCTTTCTCACAGGAAAGTATGTAGTATAAGTTTGTAATTCTTTTTAGGGCTCAGAATTTGAAAGCACCGGGGTAAAAATTCACTAGAGTTTAATATTCCCAATATACGAAATACACTTAGTTACCCATGCAATGTAGGTACAATTCGAATTAGGAAACTAAATCATAAGTTCGTTTCGGAGACCCAGTTGGATTTTATGAATGTTGTGCTCATGGCGATATAATTTTTTTCAACTTCATCTGTTCTAATTCCTAACAAAAATATGGTCCCTGTATATGTAGACAAAAAATGAAGCTTTTCAAAAGATGGAAGTAATTGAACTGTTAGGCTCAGTTTCTGTGGAGTTTTTAAATTCAAAAAACGAAACTGATCCTTGAAGTTCCTCTGAGTGATTAAAATTTTCAGACCAAGAGAAGTGAGAAGTGTTGTTTCTGTGTCACATTTATGTTGATTTAAAGTTTTTAATATGTGCTAGTACATACGAATATATACGTTCATTGCTTAAGTTAGACTTTATTGACTGAGATTCCCTTAACACATATTTTTCGAGCATAACTCTTTGACATGCTTGAGTGTATGAATACAAAAATCATATATATCCTAAGTAAAACGGCTTCGAACTAACACAGAACCACGGAATTAAAGTTCTGCAAAACGGAAGCTCATTTTCCAGTATACATACACTGGATCTCTTAAGCTAGAGATTCCGACCGCTGGTTTGTTCCACTCGCCAGAACTGAGCGAATTTCTCCGCCTGGATAGCTGCTCTGAGCGGGACTCGTGGCGTAGTCGGCTGAAGACATTCTGATTGTTTGCGTAGAGTTTGTGGTCAAGTGACCATCCCTTCTGCTTGCTCAGAGCCGGGCCACTGTTTGCCCGGCCCAATTTTTGGGAGCGTAATATTGCTGGGAATTTACTATGTGCTCAGGGCTCTCAAATGTTGGGGAAGAACAAGTGTCGTATAATTGAAAGTCAGTCATTTTTTACTGGATTTGTTTAACAGGCCGATTGCAAAAGGGCTTACCGAGCTTATTACCTAATTCGAAATACGAGTTCCTCGTCGGGATGTATATTGAACATTTGCAAGCTCTCAACTTTCACTGAGAAACTTTCCAATAACTCGTAAATCCTCCAAGTTCATTGTGCGAGCGTCAGAGAGAAAATGCTTAATTTTTGTGTGAACTTGTTCTATTTCACAGCAAAATCTCAATTCAATTTTATGGAAGGTTGGATGAGTTCGGCCATTGAAAAATGAGACGTAAGCCAATTGACCAGAGATTTTCCCGATTGCGAACATTAGCTGCAATTGACTTCCACAAAAGTAATCCAGTTCTTTCTTCAATTACAAACTGAATATCATCGTATTTTCGAACGTTCACCACTTTAATGGTGGCTTACAGTTTCATTTACTTCTGGTAATAGCGCTCTCACAGGCTAATGGACTTTAAGTTTTGCGATACGTGAAAAATTCATACATGATGATGTAATTTGTATAGTGACCGAATTTAATGATAGAAGGACTTTTGATAAATACAATCATATTGGTTAGCTATCATGTATGGAAATAAATATTGTTATCACAAATACGCTGACCTTCAAATAAAAAATTCAATCACGTCCGATGACATATAGAAAGTATGAATAAAGAAGGCATCCTTATGTTACAGTTAGGACACTCCTTCCAAAGACCGTGGCATTTCACCGCCGTAATCTAACGTAATTTGACCACTTGCCATTAAAAGGATATTTTGTCTAGTACCTCAGCCCAAATAGAACTGTTGGCAATTTTCTTAAGATGCCTCATTCTTTACGTCACGAATGTTCGATGCTCTAATTTTAATCTCTCCCGTGAAATTTATCTTCTTCACGTGAAAAGGGCAAACTATTTCTGTGGATAATCGTTGAAATGAAATTATTATTTTTTTGAAGTTCGGTGATAAAAGTAATTATTCAGTAAAAATACATCTCAGGACTTTTGATGGATCGACTTAGTTCTCTAGCACCTGGTCTCTTTGTAACCCACATCAAGCTGAGAAATATGGTTCTCATTACCATTTGCTTACTTAGTCCACGGTGAGGGTGCTTTTATACAGGGTGAGGCAGAAAGGATGGACGTTTTTAAAGGACTGAAGGGAAGTTTCTAGCTGAATAAGTTTGCTTGCTAATCTGGATTGTTGATTTTACAAACGAGAACGTATGAAAATAACTCCCTCTCACAGTAGCTACTGCATGATAAGAGTTAATTTTGTTTTATCGAACAATTAGGTACGAGGGGAAACTTCATTCCTTCTGCCGCACCCTGTATATTTTCTGATCTGAAGAGGCAACACATTTAGAATATTTCTAAGAAAAGGTAGATGGAGTTAACTTATTTGAGGTGAGTTTTCCCGTACACATGAATTTGTATGCATTTTTCCTTCTCAAAAAGCTACTCCCCATTCAAGCCATCAAAATTAGTGTGGAGCCTTATAAAGATTTTTTAAACAGTTCATGCATTTAATTCAGACGCTCACATAGCACTAATAAACGTAAATGAAATGAAATTACAATCAATTATTGGTAAACTAATATTAAACGTAAATTAATAAACACATGTGTGGAAGGTGCAGGCAACCGCCATTATTACCTGGTTTTCACAGCAATTTGATTCTCTTAGAAATGGATTTCTAATTAGGGTGTGAAGAATGTACCTAATCCAGGATTGCATGGCAGTGAAGGGAATACGTAACCATGCTTCTTAAATAATAGCAGAGTACTGACTTTTGCTGTGACTGCTTTGGGAGTAATGTAGCTCAGATGTTTAACTGGCTTAAAGTCTGATGACTGCAGCCTATTGCTTATTGGTGGGTGGGTTCATTAACAGCCCTCATAAATGTTTCGAATTAAAATAAAACCAATTTCAGGCCAATAAAACCAATATATTACCTATATTTACAAAAAAATATCATTAGGGTCTTGTTGAGTGAACTTCATACATGTGAATAATAGACTATCTCTTGAAAAATGTTTATAGACGAGAAACCCTATGGCATTCAGCTGTGTGTTTTACTACTTTCGTGACTTAGAAGGATTGCAACATTTATGAAATAAAACAAGCTTTATTAATCATGGGGTAATGCAATTATTATAAATCTTCCAATAAGAAGTTATAGATAAATTGAAATTTGGTGAATCAAGTTCCTTATTAATCGAGTACAAATGTTCTCTACGAAATAGTAAAATGACATACGAAACACATCAGGAAAAATCATGGTACAAACAGGTGGTTAAGGAATGAATAACACTCGGTTTAAAGTTTATGTTAAACAATGAATTATATAATTGAATAATCAGTATGTTGTGATAATCGTTGAATAATAATTTAAAGTTAAATTCATACAGTTGAATTGCTGACGGAGACATTCATACACGCTTTTCAATAAAGATCGTATTCATCAAATTATTTCAATTTTACTAAGTTCTTGTGTTCGCTCTAGATTGAACTCAAGTTGAAGTAAAAACCCAGACAACGTGCAGTTTAAAACATCAGACGTTTCAGTTTAAAACATCAGACGTTGTAGTTTAAAACATCAGACGTTGCAGTTTAAAACATCCGACGCTGCAGTTTAAAACATCAGACGTTGCAGTTTAAAACATCAGACGCTGCAGTTTAAAACATCAGATGCTGCAGTTTAAAACATCAGATGCTGCAGTTTAAAACATCTGCCGCGGAACTTTTAGCTACCTAGCGACGCTGCGCTGTATTGATGGTTCGTGAAGGGACGAATGCAGAGACTTCCATAGAGCAGGTAATCATATTGAGTTAGGACAAAAAACTTTCTTCAGGTTTGAGCATCAAAGACCTCATTAGGGAGCCCGGTTTTAAGACTCAATTAGCAGAATACTGGTGTGATGGAACTGAACCTTCCTGAATGTTTCAATCGCTGTAGTTCAAAATCTCGATTCGAGTTTCCTGCCCATTAGCGAAGATTAGGCTTATTCCATGCTCATATTTACAGGTGATTTTCATTTCTGTAAAGTGTTTTGCTTTAATAAAATTAATATTTCTACAGAGTTAACGAAAACAATTGCAGTAGTCGTTAAAAGAGTATTGTCAAAAACTGTCGGTCTTTCGGCACAGTCTCTTGAAAGAAGCATCGCGGAACTCTTTGCCGGTGCATGCAAGGCTGCTAAAATATCTCCAGGATGCTGAAGCTAAAAATAACTTGTCCGATATTTAGGCTCGTGTAAAAATAACCACATGAAATATTGCCTTCGTAGAATAAAAATACATGGTCCATATTCCTATGTGCTGTAAAAATTGGTTATAACTTCTCATGCGAAGTCAAAATGAGCAGCACGAGATTAGTTTCGGGGAGCACAAATAGTTACATCGATATGCTCATAGAAAGGGGACATCTACAGAATATTGTGTTCCCTGCAGATGGCACTGGAAATTCTCTTATTGCCATTGAAACCGCACCAGTCGCAATTAGAAGCATCAGCAGAGTCAAATGTCTCCTCTTGACAGAATATAAATGCAAGATATTCCCGGATACAACAAAAATGTTTTCATCGACATAGTTCAGAGTGCTTGATACAAGTTTTCAAAGTATTGGGTGACAGGCAAGAAAAGTTTCTTTTATTCGAAGTGGCACTGCTCTTGAAATATTTAAAACACTTTTCTAATACATTTTAAAACATATCTTTGGATAACACTTAAAAACTGATGCGGTACATGTAAAAGCGTCATAAAATTCCAAAAACCTTTCAAGCATTCACACACGCAGCCAATTGGTTATGAACACTTACGCTGTGAACAATTTCTACTTTCACATCTAGTAAAATTGAACAGCAAGACAATTTATCACTCGTTCCTGATTATGACTCGTCTCCGCTAAAAGTACTCTACAAGTTTATGGCAATTAAATACAAGTAGTTTGCGAGTCTTTTAAAAAACTATCCCCCTGTTATCCGTTTGTATGCTTTTTTATCTTGTCGTTGATCAAGCTCGTGTTGCATAGAAATATAGTGCAGAAATTCGATGCTCTGATAGATAGAACGAATGCAGTATTATTGTTGCATTATTCAGCCGGCCAATGCAAGCCAATTCTACTGAGTAAAGAAATCCTATCAATTCGAGAAGGCCTTGTTACTGAGGAGATGTTACAGCAAATAATTGCTTTACGAGCGTTCTATTAACGCTTTTAGTAATCCTAGGCAGTGGGTGAAGCCTTGGATATCCATTACGTTTGACTACAACTCGAGGAAGCAGATATTTACAGCGGCATGGCAGTTAGATTTGAGAGCATCCTCTACTCAACGCGGTGTGGTAAAACATGAATCGATCGGCTATTATTTAGATTATTGTTTGGAACAATTTGCGGAATTAATATTTAGGTTACTGCTTGCAAAATGTATATAATAAATTGTTTTGTTACTGTTTTAAATTAGTAGGAGTCCAAACGTAAACGTAATTCATTAAAATTGGAAGGAAGGCTTAGAATCTCATTTTTCAGAAATTAGTAACATAACTTGGCTTGAAGAAGGTAGTTTGGATAACAAGCGAACCTGGTACAGACTGACATGAGGACAAACAGGATTGGAGGCGAGAACTTGTTTTCTGTAATAAAGCATTAATTAACAAATTTCACACAATGAAGAATTAAAATTAATCATTCTGGCAAAAGAAACTGTCGTCAAATAAAGGCAACACCTATCGATAGCTATAGGAACTACCAAAGTGGTGCTCGGTATATACAGTACGGCATTGGTCCTGTTTAAAATTTCACGATATTTGACCATTTTGAACACGTCAGCGCTTAAATGATGGACACTAACTCACTTTACGATAATTTTTCATCCCAACCACCAATTCAAATCATGATATTTTCACCAATTCAAATCATGATATTTTTAATTGATGTCAACATTGATATTTTTAAATCAATACAAAAGTAAACCCATACAGGCAACTACGCAACCTAAAAATGAGACGGTTATAACATTCCCAATTCACGACAATTGTAAACATTCCATTACCAAAACTAAATTCGAAAAATTTTTGGTTTCTGTGTAACTCAATTCAACGATTTCAATCCCAGTTCGAAAGTCTTTCTCTCGAATGAGAGTTAGTCAAAAGATACTCGTACTTCAGCGGTAATTAGATTTCATATATTTGACATTATGTTCTCCATAGGGAGGCACTAAACCTAACATTCGAGAAATAAAATTTGGCTAATTTTTTTTAAGTCATAACCGATAATTACCCTGATTCGTTCGTAAATTATTCATAGGAATGCTTGTTTTGTTAAATAGCTAGAATTTGGTTTCAAATTTTTTAAATGCCCAATTTTAAACTTTTTGAATGTTTTAATTTTATTAGGACGAATATCACGGGCAAAATATTATTTCTCAGGCTCTCGCAAGTGTAATGACCCCTTCCCCCCTGTTTTCGAGACTGCATTATGCAAGTGAGAAATCGACTGAGTATAGTAATTTTAACGTTATATGTGTTAAATTTCGTTGAAATATCTCTTGCCTGAACATTACACACATCGTATTATCGTTAGAAGTTTCTTATGCACAAGTAAACAATCTAATGAAGCTAATGATTGTTCTGTCCACAGTGCAGATACTTGTTCTCCAATACCGACGTAGCATAATGGACTCCGACAGCACGGATATCTGATCGCCTGTGGGCACTGAAGTCGCGAATATCAAATCGGACAACACGCATATCTGATCTATAGTGAACATCGAAGATGAGAATAACGTATTTGATGAGGGTGATATTTGTTCTCGAGTGGTTATCTAAATCGCAAATAAGACGCGTCTGGTAGCAAGTTTCAGATATTTAAACGTTTGATTTTGGCACTTCACAATTTTTATGTTAACCCTGAAAACGACAGAAAGATATGTAATCTTCGAGCAATCTCTGTAGTGCTAGTCGAGAATACAAGAATATCACTATTTTGGTATTTGATATGGAAAATACGTCAATTTCAAGATTTTTTTGAAAAATACATAGTGCTAATTCCACCGTACATAGAAGACTGGATGATTTATCAACTGATTCAATACACATGTACATGTTTTCATGTATGTCCTCCCTCGGTTGGATTTTTTGAAGAATCATTACACTAATGGACGATTTGGTCGCATTGTTCCACTTGAGCACGGACGGCTGGCCGACAGCGGAGGCTCGCTGGCTGTAAACGCCGTGTTTCTCAAACTTTTTTAATTATGCTTGGCCGAGTAAGGAAAATTTATCGCATCATTGCACCCCCAAACAAATTTATGGCTATATTAGGGATAAAGAAGGTGAAATATTTCTTCCGTGAACGGCATAAATTAGCAGATTAAAAAATGAATCAGTTGATAGCACAGACAAATTGCTCGTCCGCCATTTGGACACTTCACGACCTCCTGATATGTTATCCCGTGCCCCTGGCAAGTGCGAGTGCACCCAGTTGGGTAACTAGTCATTGACAAAACTAAATTCAACCTGATCACGGCCACCAGAAGCTTCTGGAAGCCTTTCTAAAGAACTTTTGACGTCTCCTAGTTAGCGAAGTCAAAGAAATGGGCCTCAGTGCAATCAACTCAAGTATTTGTTCTTCAAAAATCCTTCAAAAATACTGCATGACTGAAGTGTTCTGTCAAAGGTGAATAAAAATAGTGTAAAACATCTTCAGCTATAAGTGGATACTGAAAGTACTTACAACGTATTGTACACATCATGAAATCAGGCGTAAAGAGCGATGTAATAACTAAGAAAAATACTCGAAGTACGCTTTTCTATTCATTACAGTTGCAGAAGTCAGGTTAGGGACCTGAAAAAAGTGATTCGTCCCCTAACCAAGAGGTCTTGAAAACAGATCATCCGGGCATTTCAATAGTGAGGGGAGTAGTTTGCTGAATAATTCATGCACTGATCTTATTGAGTAGCTGACAGTCTCCACTCGCGTCACTTCCGTGAGAGGAATCATTATCTTCTCCATGAAGCGACCGTCAGAAAAAAAACATGTTTGTAGAAGTCAGAATTTACTTAGAATTAAGTCATATTAATTTAGGTCAACATTTGATATCTTTATGTATGTAAGGAAAAAATTACCGAATTAAAAACGTTATTTGCAATCATGGATTTCAATCATGACATGATGGAAATTGAAATTTTCAGGCATCAGTGAGACTATCACCCTCATTTCAATTGGAGGATTATTTCGCCAAGATTCATGCAGGCCTAAGTTGTACGTACGTCATAAACTCTTGTTCATGAAATGGCTGAAAAACGTTCTGATATTTCAAATATTTTATAGTTTTTGAAATTGTTACAGTGCTTACAAATCCGAAACCTTCCCAGTCCTGTGGTATTGGTCAAATTTGTTCAGCATAGGTAGTCACGCTAAAAAAATTATTTCTTCCACGTGAGAAGGGCATGCATATTTATCAGGCAGTCATAAATGAGTTTCCGAAATATGCTTATTTTGGATACAGCCATATGAGAGCCTGGAATGAATGTTAAAAAAATAATTCTACAAAAAATAGTGGCTAAAAAATTAAATCAGGGTAATCACGTAATTCAGACCCAATACGTAGCATCATTTCAAAAGGCATAACTTTGAACATTTAATCGTCGAAAATGACATTTTGCCCAAAATTTTGAGCTTCGTTTTTGCAAGAAATTACCACACATGGTCTCTCGTAAACTGTTATATTTCTTCCCAATTTTATTTGGCCGGCTCAAAAAAGGTACGGGAAATAAGTGACGTATAATTCGTNCGGCCACGTATTCAGTCCGTGAAACTTTTCCGGCAACACTATATTGGCGAAGTTGTATGTACCTTTCCCTGAGAAGAAGTTTTCCATGTTAGGCCGCTGATCATATCGAACGGGACCATTTCTAGCAATCCATCCCCATTGCCAGTAAAACTTTAGTGCTCGATTATTAAAAAATTGCCTTTAATGTTCGTCACTGGCCTTTGAATAGGCGGCTTCAAATCGATATTGCTCATCATTCGATCGCTAAATTGAACTGGAGCTCACGCTGTGCGAGGCAAATCAGATGCATGATTTTCGGGGCCGTCCACCTCATCGTCATACAAAATGTAGAGCTGGGTACAGAATTTTTTTGCAGAGATGGTCTATGAAAGTCGTTTATTTTCAAATGTGTTTTCGTAACAGCTATAAAAAAAGATTTCAGCTCTCAATACAACTAAATGAGAGAACTCTTCAGAAAAATAAAGTCATTTTACCCCTTTCTTTCATGAATCCTAGCTGCTATCGGACATAAAAAATTTTTTTAAAAGAGCTTACTTCCATTTGCTAGCAAAAAATGTCTAATATTTCAAGTCTCTCGACGACTGCATAATTGGAACTGAAGGAAGATGTTGCTTACTCGCTTTAAACATGGACGGAACACACTCCACACTCATAACGTTTGGTTTAGACACGCTTATAAGAAGTGTATCCTGTATGATGAAATAAGAGGGAAAAGTTACGATTAATTTCTGAACCAGGGGAAGTCATGAATAAAATTGACCTGGTTTTCGATCGGAGCATCCCTTACAATAGATGGTGACGTGTGTTCTCTGTTATGACCGACCGCTAAATTTCAGAAAGGCTGGGAAAAAAAGTTTCGAATACTGATCGAGACAATGCAGATGTGGATTTGAACGAGTGCAAAAATTTTGGATGCGAGGCTTGTTTTCATCGTTAAAAGGATTTTTTTTTAATTTTAGGAGCCTTCAAATAAATTTTGGTGACCTATGGGAAGCTTACTCGGTAAGCGAGAAAACCTCCAACGGCAGGTGCAATCTTTGAGAAAAAAAAATGCATTTTTTTGGCTGCTGCATTCCTCCTTTAATATTCTTGGTAATTCCTGGAAGGCACCTCGAGGTTACAAATTATTTTATAAAACTTGAGAGAGCAATCCAATTAGCGCCGGCGTCGTTGTGCCTGCCATAAAACTGTTAAAGTGTGGGATAGTTTTCATCCTATTCATTTGAATCTTTTCGCGTTGAATTGGTGTAAGATCGCAGTGGAAGATATGTTGACTTTCATGTCCTAATAGGTACGTAAAAACCTTAGCTTAATGGTAACCTGAAATAGTGAGGATCAATGTGAAACTTAAGAAAAAGTAGTGAGCACGTTAATGAATGAAAAAATATGTTTGTAATCCACAAAAAGAAGAAGGGATTCGCAGAAAACGATGAGTTTTTATATTTTGCTCTGGGACAAATGGAGAAATGGTAATTTCTGCCAGGTGAGAATTCAAGTTTCCACATGCATAAAGGTAAGAAAATCCTCTTTTTCGAAAGCTTCCATCGCAAACAAGGGTTGGTTTTACTGAACTGTCACCTCACTGCTTGTCAAAGAAACATAGATGTCTTAGCTTTATCAATTTAGAGCTTGAAAGCTCCACTGGTGCAGAACCTGGTCTACCTCCACTTGACCCTGAGTAAAAGCTGGAAACATTGTTTTCCGAAACTTTTGTCATCCTTATTTTCCATTTTTTTAATAAAATCGAATTCGTGGTGTCGCTGCACGAGCCAACAAGTCGAGTCTGAATGAGATCAGGAATAAAAAAATTCATACTCAAAAAATTCTAAAAAATGAGATGATAATGATCTATCGTTAATGCACTGCAGGTTCTCGACAACCTTTAGTCTTCTTCCAAAATCTAAAAAAATCGAAACCATAAAGATTTATTTTGTCCAAGACTCATTTAAGGGACCACGTCAGAATAGGCCCAGCGATTCGAGTTGTAAAAAGCTGCTGTCCGCAGCAACAAGCAGCAGTAACGGAAAAATAACAAGTTCAAACTTCAACTATACACAAATTGCTTCGAGGCTCAAAACTCAGCCTGTTTTGACTATAGATTACCCCTAGATGTTTCCAGCTTGTTTTAACTAAAGATTCCTTTCCATGGATCAAAACCCAGAGTGCTTTAACTATAAATTACCCAATTAAAAATTACACCTGGCATCACGGGTGATCACGGTAGGAAAGCCCGCGTCGGGGCAGATCGCAGCCACAATTCAAGAGTGGCCCGAGCGTTCCCTGTGGCTGCGAAGGATGGCGCAAATTCATGGCAGGCAAAATACACTCGGCCTCCGTCGTCAGTATATGTAGAGCAGCGCTGTGCATAGGCTGGACAGGGCAGCGCCGCCAGGCCCGTGTGGCCGCAACTTGCGGCAGGCCAGAGCAGGAGTTCTCGGTGTAGGCCTCCATGTCAGGGCCTTGGCGCCGCAGAGGCTGTGCAAATGATGCCTTCTTCAAATCGGACATTTCTGAGCCGCCACTGCGCAGTTTCGGGCCTATCACCGCAAATACGGGGGTGGTCATCCACGGCCGGCCCCAATGCCAAATGCGATTTTTGACAGGGTACCCTTCGAGGTTCAAACCCAGCGTGTTCGGGCAACAAAGAAGCCCCACACGCTCTCGAGGAGTAGAATATGAATTTAGAACCCAAAGTAAGTAGTAATTCATGGTTATCTGACTAAACTGGAAAAAAATTACTAATTAAATCCCTAAAAATATGTTTCGCACGAAAATATCACTGTAAGTATACATCAGTTTTAAAATATTTTAGTGACATTATTGCTAAGATTATCAACATAATTTACATTTTTTTTTCATGCATTTATTTGCACATTCTGATTCATACATAAATAATGTCAATGCTTCCCACATCGTCCATGTCCCCATGTACAGCGTCAAATTTTTAGAATTTTAAATTTTATGAACAAGGAAGCTCAACATAATTGCTTCACATATGATTTGTTCGGATAATTTGAACATTGTGAGCAAAAGAGGGTCATACGCATGTTGGTGATTTTAATAAGTATTGCCGAGTTTTTAAAATACCTGAAGAATAACTCTGAAATTGAGCAGCTTCTGGTTCGCGCTACTGGAATTTCCATCGGTGATGCGGGAAACACTGCAGAAGCAAAATGCGGTCCGCCACCAAGAACAATGCTAAGCTCTGAAGCAAAGAAACCGCTTAATCAGATTCATTTTAAATAATAATGAAACATGAAAATTGAACCCAGGTAAGATTTTTCATGTCATGCTTATAAATGCGTCGATAGAACCAATGAAATGCGCACAGCTAAAAAAATTCCCTGACGGTACACATGTCTTTCAAATCAACTCCTAAAACGCAACATCATGCAAATGGAAGATTACTGGCAACTTGATTTCAAGAGTACGGGATGTTACAATCATTCCCGATTCTGTATTAGCGATGTGAAGAACTTTTTCCTCTCGGAGCTGTTCGAGGAAATAGGAAGACTCGACCAAGGCAAGCCAAGTAATTGATTAAATCAGCAGCCAAATGAGGCAAGACATGTCTTCAGCATTGCTCGAGTCGCTGCAGCGTCAGCACCATGAGGCAGCAGGATAGAAAACTCATGAATACATTATGTTCCTTTGGGGTAATATTGCTTTTCTTTTTCAGGGCCTACGTGTTGAATTAGTTCCTTGTCGTGCTTTTCTAACGCACAAGTTAGCGCGCGAGCGTCAGCAGCCAGCTCATCGAGAGGCTGGTGACATAAAAAACAGTCATTTTGGAGTTCTGACGGCTCTCGTGTAATGAAATACAGCTCACATTGCTGTGGTGGGCGAGTCAGTAATGCAGTCTGTACCAATTCTACAGGCGATATATTCTGAAACTATTCTCCGGTTTCTTTGTTTATCGATCGAATCAATTGTATCTGAATCGCTATCAAGGGCATAAGGTCTTAGAAAAAGAATATGAGGACACAGGCAAGTAAGAAAAATTATGCTTAATAATACCGACTTTCAATTTAATTTCACAAAGAACAGCTTCATATGTTTGAGAATATTCACTATTTGTTCGAAGAATTATTCAATAAAGTTGAAGCCCCTTTCAATGAGATAGAATTTCAAAGCATGATAACGCTCTCCCAAAGTGCTCTATGATCAACCAGAAGAGAAGAGCGAAGTAACGCGCGTCCCACAAACGATTGTAAAACTAGCTCTAGAGGAAAGAGACTGTGAATGTGACTGTAAGTCTCTCAATCCATTAGTATTTTCCATTCTTCTTGCAGAGGTGCACGGGGATGTAGTGATACTGGTGGTTACTGGACACTGGTGGTAGTAATACTAGTAAAGTTTTAACGTATCTAACTTTTCCTACTTTTCGAATACTCTGGTGTCTGTGCACAATTATTTCCAGCAGCACGGAACCCAGGTAATTACACACGAATGGGCTACTGGGTTCATTCCCTTAATCTCAATTCATTATATTCTAAAATGAAATAATTAATCAAAAATATCCAAAGAATGAGTTATAGTGAATGAATTCTATATAATCAGAGTGTCACTTTCTTTAAAAGCTGGAGGAGAAAGCAATGGGGATTGATCTAGTTTTAGGTTAGTAGAGCAAAATTAAACGAATTCAATTGTCCGTAATGGAACGGAAATCCAGAAAATCGAACCGAAATTCACGTTAAAAGTCTTTGTTGTGGGGGACCCAATGTGAGAGGGTCCGAAACGAGCCGAGAATTGCTACCGTTTGCTCGGAAAGGACCAGCATTGGGCCAATTTTTGAACCAAAATGGACCTCGTTACGTTCCCTGCTGACAGTGATTGATCTATTACCTTAGACAAAGCCGGCAACCGAGGGAACCGTCAGAGCTGATGCGGTTTGCTAAATAACTGTGTTAGTCTCGGTGATGAAACGTGGATGCCCTCGAGTAGCACCGACTGAACGAGATTTTTTCCTTCATTACCGGCGATTTCTGTATAGTGTAATACAATAAAAAATTTGGGTCCTTACGTATTATCGGGAGGACCTCATTC
>VOMN01003115.1:0-12997 GCA_014899125.1 Orchestia grillus
CTTGTAGAACCTCAGTTCTAACATGCAACTAGCACAACCGATGCTTCATGATGCACAGCATCCACAATTAGAGTATTGTCATGCATAAAAAGTGATTAAATCGCCCAAACAAGGTTCTCCTTGTTTTTGGAAAATGACTACATTCAAACCCTCAACTGGTACAACGTTGTTATTTACTCCAAAGTATTTCCTCCCTCAATTTTTCACATTAAAACTCCAAAGAAAGAGTGGCATAAAATTATGAAAAAATGAAGATTTCTCACACCGCAGACTCCCACAACTAACGCTACATGTTCTGCATAGAAAAGCTCGAAAGAGTCATGGAATGCGTGAAATACATGCAAGCAGAAGCAACAGCTGTGAGCGACACTCACATTACGAAACCGTGCACTTGGGGCCACACGCATGGGACAAATATGTCCTAACAATACTTCACCTTCATGCAACAGTACTCAGAATTCGTTAAAATATGGAAATTAAAACAGAAATAAATCTGACTTTTTTTTCAGAATCAAAAGAAACATCAATACGCTGAAAGAAAATATTCATTAAAAAATTATATTTTCTTTGAATGAGAACACTCACGGAAAAGCATTAGGCTAGCGATTGTTTCTCAGATGATAGCTATTAGCTACTTATGAAGCGAATAAAATTCTTTTCTCGGGTATCGAAGAAAAATTACTCGGAATAAATACGTCCCATTAGGAGTGAAAGCATAGATTAAAAACACCTACACATGTGAACAGAGCGAATTATTTCAAACGCAAGATCGCAAATGCTGCGTATCTTATTTCTCCATGTGAGTGCTATCTAAAATTCCATGAAATTATCCGTCGGACTTCTGAAAGGAAAAATTCGAGGAAGGCTGGAGAATGCTCTTCTCTCCATTTATCTCACTGAGTCAGCTCGAGTAATGGCTCTTCCGTCACCGCCAAAATGTCATATGGGGGCACCAGCAGCGCAAGGAGGTCGTCTCGCCTGTACATACACCGAAAAATTTTCATGGTCCTTCTATGCCGCGGCGGCGAGTGCTGGGCGGTCGTCGTCCGCTACGTCATATTCTGTAGCTTGTGAAGTGAAGCATGATAAGCTGGCTGAGCATAAAATTTGTCAAAATCCACTTTAAATTAATGGTCTCGAAAATAAGCTCTATGCAGGACACGGCAAAAAGTTACTCATAACGAATGAGCACGTTAGCAAACAAGGGATCTTGACACGTTCAATAACAAATCAACATTCAAATTTAAAATGGTAGTTGATAAATAAACAAACCGCAAGGTCAATCACCTACCATCAATCTTCGACACGATGCTGTACATCACCTTACGTCAAATTACATGTATTGTGCATGAGCATAAGCAAGGGAAACTATGTTAAGAACTCGTACTCTGATGAAACAATTTCGAAAACCTAATTCGCAGACAGAAGGGCTAAGTTTCAACTATAATGATAATAGTTGCTGCAGTTTTATTGGAGTGTTTGAAATAAAAATATAACAATTGAAACCGCAAAACTAAAATTTCGAAGGCATTGGAACTCCTTGATTTTCCCACTTGGATTAGACTTTTGAACTTTTGGCAAACATTGAAACCAGTGAGCAAAAATGGCTCACTGGCAAAGTTAGTGCTGATAAATGCTCGTTAGCTAACGAACTTTAGCGACAGAGAGAAAGGGAGGAAAGAGAGGACAGTAGTTTTCAACAATTACATCAAGAGACTTTGCATCATGTAGCTGCAGTTGCATAGGCAGCAGATCGTGCATCACTCAGTACCACAGCCATCGCTGAGATATACTTAGAAACCAAGGATTTGCCCTGGAAGCGTTCTTCTTCAGACGCTCTCTCATTATGAATCCTGTAGTACAAATTTTACACCGTGAATGCAAATGAAAACGAAACAGCAGTCGTTAATTGCCTTGAAGAAAATCGAAAAACTGAGCTTAAAAAGCCGCCAAGTGCCAAAATAATGACATGCAGCTGTCAGCAACCAAATGGCAATTTGGCCACGCCTACACGAGCCATTTCTACTACTGGATCAGGCTGGAAGCCAAGCAACCTTGTCTGTCGCCGACAATTGGAAGGCAGGCGAGCCGGACCAGAGCACCGGGACCACCTTCAGAGAGCTCTTCTGCTCGGCCATTCGCACGATCTTGAACTACTACATACGTGACCGGGAGCGATGTTGAAAGGTACAGAATTAATCAACTCGTATGCTCTTCAAACTCCATGTAAGTTGTCATAGTAAATTGACCGAGTTTGGTCGACTGTCATAGAAGCTTGTAAAAGAGGAAATAAATACTCGTCCCAACAGACTCGAACTAACCTCGGATGTTACACCAGGACTTAGACGCCGGAAACTTGCAGATGATGTACTGATTTTTCTAACTATTACTTCAGTTGAACGAGCCGCTGAAACTTCAACATAATGACAAATGACGACCAATTTTTCATTCGCACGTTCATAAAATCCCAAGTCCTATGGCAACAGATAGCGCCACAAGCAATACAGCTGTCTTGGTCATTCCAAATCTACAGCATGAGTAACGAACTAATTAGAAGGTAGCTTCCATCACAACGAACAAGCACGCCTTTGTGTTTGAGGTATTGTAAATGTGACTGCCAACAAAGTTCATTTCACACAAAAACATTATTAACTAGCAATTATTTACATGTACTACAATACCAACCCTCGCCTTCTGATATGTTTTCTCACCCTTGTAAGCGAACTTCCATGAATGAATTTAAGAATAATTCCCGCTTGCATCAGAGTCAGATATCTTTGATGCTACTTAATATCCTTCGGTTGTGCATCGAACCTCATAAATGGAAGCCAATTTTTCGTGTTCCAAGCCTCGCACACAAGCAATCGCTTCAGCTCCGTCCATGATCCGTGTCTTTCCTGCATCAGCTTTGTGCGTGTATTTTTAGAGCGACTCCGTGAATTTTCTATCACGCATCACACACGCACTGGCCTTAAGTCAGCCTTTCAACGCCCGTGCTGGGCGTCTACTTTCACTGTTAAAAAGTCGAATATTCTCATAAGCCTCTCGAAAAAGCTTTTTATTAGCTGCCTCTTCCTCCCCGATCGTGTTCCATTAGAGCAAACATGGCGAATAGGAGCTCCTAGAGCGAGAATTATTGCACATGCTGACAAAATTCTAGTTCGATGCGCAAATGAAGCTTGGGCTACATGGTACTTATAACACTCATGGAATTTGTTTTGTTTTTTCTTCGAAACATCCAAGTATCTTCAAAAATTCTCGCGGAAACCTAAAATTTTATTTCCCCATGATGGTGCATAAAAACTGCACTTGCCCTTCGCCCGAGTGAATTTATTACATCAGTTGACTTTCAAATTTATCACCACCGCCAAGCCAGCCAATCAATGAATAACAAATCGAGAAAATTATTGACGCATGAAAGCTTCGAAGAAAAAGTTAGAAAAAATGGCTTTCGCATGTGGTCTGAGTGGAAGGCAAACAATCCTAAGAATCATGAAGCTCAGGAACAGCTCTTCACGGTAGACTTTTTTCCAAGCGAGGGGAGAGCTCTCGCATGCGGTTTGTTATCAGCATTCATAGTGTGAGTGGTACGGTTTTTCGATGGGAGAAGCCGGCTCGGAAACGATAATTCGGGTTTGGTTGAAAGAGAGACGAAGTTAGCCATTTCAACACGGAGACTTTTCACTTAATATCCTCCGTAGATCCCCTCACTCAGGCTTATCTGGAATACGAGTACAATGAAGTGAGCGCGACTTGAAGAGTCTCTCACAACCCCACGGTAAACTTGAGTGACCTCCAGACATGTCACTCTCGCAAAGTAGACGTTAACAAAGTCTCGAACTCTCCGGCTACGTTGCAACCAACAGAACACTTCAGGGGCAATACACGTTACAGTTCAAGAGATAGATTTAGTATGATCAACGTACAATGCACACGCCTTTAAAGCTCTAAAATTGAAATTATTTAGAAACACAAGCGTAGAAGTACACTTTATATTCAATTTAACTGATCAATACTATGAAACTCGGTTAACGATTTCTCTTAAAGCGTTGGCAAATTAAAAAGAGTAAAACTCCCATGCTCCAGTTAGCATAGGCCGTTAAAGTCAGTAAAAATGGAGGACGCGTAGGTATATTACAGGAATAAAAAGTGAATTAAGAAGAAAGGATCAAGAGCAATAGTGCAAGAATATCGGTGAACAGCCCGTAACATGAGCTCCTCCCTTAAGAGAGAACAGAAAAGGGCCAAGAATAAGCGACTCCTCACACAAAAGACGCCTGAAAGAAGCACAAGCCTTTCTTTCAGAAGGACGAGTTTCCAAAAGTCAGTCTTTCAAACTTCCTCTTATTGCCTATTCAGACTATTGACTGAAGAGGCAGTCAATAAGTTCGCAGACAACTCCTAAAATTTCCAAATATGCCATTCTGAATACGGTCGTACATGTCTGTCACATTGAAAGGATAAATAAGAGATGAATAGTCAGTGTTTGGAGGAGATGTACTTCAAAAACGTTTGACATACAACTCATAAAATTACCAATTTCGAGTTAAGTGCTAACATAAAATTTTTGACACCACTAGATAGGAAGCCGGTTATAATTGATGTTTTACAAAAAGCTCATGGAGACTCTTCACCGTGCAGAGCAGTAGTTTACAATGGGATTAGGCTTTCAATTAAGAAACAGAACAACTCGAACATGGCTCATGATAAGGGAGACTCTCCAGTCTCTAAGCTCAAAAATATATAACTTGTGAGTAATCTTATTGAACAAGAAAAGCAGATAACAGTAAACGAAGCCGCCATCGAAGTGGGAACTTCACACGGTACGGCATGTACAACTTGCGTTGAAAATCTTGCGTTGCGCAAACTTTCAGCACCCTGAGAGCCAGAAGCGTTATGCGTACACCAACTGAATCAGAGGGACGACCTTTTGACAATTTCGAATAAAACTAAGGGAAATTAAGATGAATATTTTAAACGTTGCATCACAGAAGATGAAACATGAATTTATCAATATAAAGTTGAAATAATAAATCAATCAGGACAGTTACATCCGAAAGAAACTGCAGGACCCATCAAATTCATGAGCGAACAGTCTGTTAAGAAAGTGATAGCAGCGGCACTTTGGAATGCAATGGAGATCATTTTGCTAGACTTACTAAAAGGACGAAAAAGTATCACTTCAAGCTAATATTATTAGTGAGTTTTAAATAAACGAAAAACTGCTGTGGGTAAACAACGTTGAGGAAAGCTGCATATAAGGTTTGTGTTTCATCGTGACAAAGCCCCAGTGCATTACACTGCTGCAGTCTAAGCTCTGCTACGCGAATTTCGGTGGAAAATTCTCGTACACTCTCACAGCCCTGGTTTAGTGCCCTTTATAAGTTTTCTGTTTCCAAAAGTAAAATCACACTTGGAATACACTCGATTACATTCCCTATAACAAGCGGAAAAGAATAGGTCATTCCGTGATGTCAAAAAGAGCGCGAAAATTTTAGAAAGACAAAATTTACTGGTGTAGATTTAGGTTGCAAAAGTATTTACATGTAGATAATAACGGGTCTATATAGAAATATAGCTACATTATTATAAGAAATTGTCTATTAGGCCATTTGTCTTAAAGTTTTGACTGGCCTTCGCAGTCGTCTCTGCCAAGAGCAGTTAGAGGCCAACAGCGGAGGTGCGACCATTACCTCTACGCTGTGACGAGGACCGACACTGCGAGATTGACTGTGCTCTCTAAAGCCTCGCCTCGAATTCATCAAGGAGAATGGGGAGTTCCCAAGACGCGAGGCCCTGCGAGCCGAACACGCCGATGCGCCAATTTCATTAATTCGTGGATAATGCCATCCTCCACACTCCCTTACAGGTAGGTGGCAGGTGAAGCCAAAGCTCTCGAAACGTAGGGTTAAGTATTATAAAATAAATATTTTTTTCAGAATCGCCATTGGAAGGACAGAAAACTTCATCATTTAAAAATGGCGCATCGGCGTTTGCAGCTCGGATACCCTCATTTGCTTGAGTACAATCACCTTTAGAGCCACGCCTTCTTCATGACCTCTCAATTTATTTTGAAGCTCATATCGAGGCATAACAAATCTAGTCGATGAAAAATGTCTTGACGATCGGCCTATATTTCTTCTTAAATATTAATTTTTCTTAATAAAATACTCTCCTCTCAACACTCTATCGTTAAAGTGCAGCTCACCTAGCGAGTTCTACGCTGTCCCACAAACAATTAGAGAACCTGAGAGGTTGCCTAATATTTCACAGCAGAAGCCCGTTAAAATAAGCTCGGGCTCGAAAGTAAGCCACTGTTCTCGCTACCCCTCGCCCATGCAAACGTGTTATCATTAATTATTGTCGGAGAAGCAACCACAAAAGAAAGCATAAAAATGACCAAGACCAAGAAGTGTTAGGTTATTTGGCTTAATAGATCTCCCCACTGTTAATAACAATGTTTTATTTCATTTTCCCCATAGTTACCAACCGATAATAATCAAAGTTCAAGCGCTGAAAATTTGATCCGGAAATATGATCCAACACAATGATGAATCCAAAGTGACAGAAATAACTGGTAGAAAGCAAACGCTAATAACTCAAAAATTTTAAACAACGTAAAAAGGCAAAATAAATGCCAGAAGGAAGAATAATCTTAAGTTTCATCTGATCCATAATGAGTGCTCAAATTACCCCCTTATTGTTGAATACAGAGATTAACCCGTGTTGAAAATTTGCAATTACTTAAACCAGAACGTTTTGAACTATAGAGAAGTCCCTGGGAACGTGCATAGGGGTGTGGATAGGGTCGGTTTTGCTATAAAGACTATTTCTTTGATATAGTCATGCCTAAAATTGTTAAAGCCCTTGTATTAACCCCGAATATATTCTCATCAATCCTTTAATAAACTACTTTTCTCAGCAATGTTTTTACTGTACCAAAATTTTCGAAGGTTTCTGATATAAAATGAAAATTGCGAGCTTCTGAAAGAATTTATTTCGAACAAATATCGAACAATAATAGCAAATTAGCCATGTTCACATTTATTGGTACCCATTTCAGTAAACCGTTGCGAATATTCTATTTGTAATAACTGGCTTCAGCTGTTTGCCGTCGTTCGCTACAAGGTTCTTTCAGTCATCAACATAAATCCTGGACCGCTCGTCTTTTACAACATCCTCAAATTCTTTAAAAATCTCAGGTTTCCCGGCATTGACATTTTTCTAACAACCCCACACAGATTTTCGATCGAATTGAGACCTGGGCTTTGGCTTTTCTCTGCAAAACATTGACTTCATAGTTTTCTACTTCTAAACCGATTTTGCAGTATCCTTGGGATCATTATCATGTTAACAAACCATATTGGCTCCCATATCTAGAGCTCCGGTAGACTGTTCCAAATTTTCACTAAAAATTGTGACTTATCGGTCTGGTTTCACGATTCGTTCAACCTTCAAAATGTTTCTAGTTCCATTGGCCGACAAACATCCCCAAAACATACGACTTCCACCATGTACGAGTATTTCAGAATTAGAACAGCGTTTCTTTCACCTGGTCTTCTCCAGACAAAAGGAACATCTCAGTGGCCGAAAAGTTCCATTATAGTCTCATCAGCTCAAAAACCGACGAGTATCCATGTATCTCTCTCTAGCAATATATTCTCTGGCTTGCGATAATCGGGCTTTGATATGGCCAGCCGTAAGAATAGAGGTTTTCCTGGGTCTGCATCTTTTCAATCCTTCCTCATTAGGTGTTCTTTGTAGCTTTGATCTCAAAATTTCGATTCCCTTCATACTGAGATTCTGCAACAGCACCTTCTCTGTGATCTTCGGGTTTTTACACGCTTTTCGCTCTTTTTATTTTACCGATCGATGTTAGAGCTTCGCTTTTCTTCCTTGCCTCGTGAAATTCTGGACGGTAGTAACCTTTTAGTACATCTGTATAATACATCAACAATTGGCACAAGGACTTCAAATTGCTTCATAGTAACTGCCATTCTTGTGAATATCTACAATTTTCTATCTTAACCCTCTATTAATCTTCTTTGTCTTCACCATGTTGTCTGAACTGCGGCTGAAGTTGAAATGAAGTATTTCACGGATGCTAACGTTACGTAAACTAATGCGAATACTCTAGTATGACATGGAATATGTGGATGATTAAATTAAAGTAAATATTAATCCGATAACATCGCTTCATCACACTGTAGTAGGTGTTTTACAGGTGATTGAGAGGTGTAGAAATAAACATTAATATGGTTCATTTACTATTGTTGTTGATTATTCATTCAAAATAAATATTTTTAAATCGTTATACATTATATTCCAGAATACCCTTGAAAGTTTTGGTATAAGCAATGCAAAGAAAAATAGCCTATTGAAGGACTTATTCGAATACATTCAAGAATGACTCAAGTGTATAAATAATTTCGGGCCCAACTGTACATCCCTAGAGAAAATTTTCCAGAGGGGAAAGGCCAGGAAGTTTAGGTAGCCACGGTAAGTCGGATCGGTGTGAAATGACATTATTTCCAAAAATCCAGTTTTTTTTACAGTAATTAAAGCAACGATAAGTTGGAACTTAGTCGCAACATCTATGATGTGAAATGAAACTCGGAATTATTAATTTTTATGGATTTTGCTTTACCTTTCTGTCCTAATCATTTCTTGAGTTACTAAACATTTAATCTCGACCAGTTTTTTAATGTCACCCTGTATCTAGATAGGCCCTAATTTTAACACCTAATTCTTTTCCCCCAACCCCCTCCGAGATATGCTCGTACATCCTCACACTGACACACCGAATATATATGATGGAATTTCAGAAAAGTATAACAGATAATCGTACCTAACCGCTGACACCACATGCTAGAGTAGGGGCTTAATGAGCTTCCACGCTAGATACTCTAAATACTGTCAACCAGGAACCAGAGACAACAGGACGACTACGGTGAATGAAATCAAACCTAGACGACAGCGATGATTTCATTGAAGAATGTACATCATAGTTCTTCGAAATCAAGGCGTTCAAGTCATATCAGGTAGTGAAACGAAATTTTGAGACGTGCCCCAGTGTTTCCTCTGAGCTCAGTGCTGGTATTGCCACATTAATTGGCACTTTTAATCGCTCAAAAATTTTGGTTGAGAGCTCCGTTTATGTTTGTGTGTCATCCAATATCCTCAGGAAAAAATTCGCGATCACGTGAAGGCGAACCGGTTGATAAAAATTATGAAGCTACACGTGGAGTCCGAGAGGTCAAGTGCGATAGGAGTGACTTGTACAACCCAGCCAACTAATGCTGTTATTTGCTCCAGGCTTTTCAGTGAAGAACAGTAGAAGATATCTTTGATACAAAAGATATCTTCTGGTACAAAATTTTGAATGAAATTTACATTGAGAACAACCCTTACTGAAAATGCTATATTCTGATCAAAATGCTTTAGAAGTCCAGCGCAAAGAAACAAAAAATTATCTATTTTACTTTTTATTTATCTTTAATCATAATTGAATGATTAGGACAATTTTACGCTGCATTGCCCTTCGCCCAGCGATTTAGTTATAGTAGGAAGAAAAATCTGATTAGTAACGACAGTTAATATTGAAGTCACATTCCTGATTTAAATACGAAATGATTTTTTCACTTGATACCTTAAGTGAAGGGAGAGTAAAATCTATTATGTTTATTTATGTATACAGAATTTTATCAAAAGGTACAGCTTTAAAATACAACAACACCTGGAAACCAAGGACGATGTAAAGATGTACTGCATCAAGTTCAATGAAATTCTCTGAGTATTTTAAACCATACACAGCTTTTACACATCGTACTGGCATAATAGAAATTATTTATTTTGAATTTACCCGCTTATGGCCTCCAATTGACCACATCCATCTACATACTATCGCGTGCACGCTGACTGCACTTTCCAGTTACGAGCGTCTAGGTGACGTCAGAGTTCTCCAGGTCGCCATGCTGATGACGTACCGTCTTGTAACTGACTTCACGATAGCTCTTTCGTTGTCGCTGTTTCCTGCTGTCAACTATGCCCTAAAGTTTAATCTGTTGAACGAGTGTAGCTGATGAGAGTACTTGTGCTGTCAGAACGCCCTCCTCCTCCATCGCACGCCTCCTNATCGCACGTCTCCTCCTCCTCCATCGCACGTTTCCTCCTCCTCCATCGCACGTCTCCTCCTCCTCCATCGCACGTCTCACGCGGCATCCATGATGAACTCCAGAATTGCCGCCGCCTGATCGGTAGCATTTGTTACGGGCACATCCGAGTACTCCAGACATTCTTCTCGATAAAAGCGGTGAAAACTATGGCTTGTTGCTTGCATGAAGGGATCATTAATCATCTAGCAGTAGATTCTGAAGCTTAATGAAAACACGAAAAGAAAATATTAGAGATGAAGCAATTAGAGCGTTAGGAGACGTACATGTAATACGGTAACTAATATTTGCGCATTAGTGTAATTTGAGGGTCTTAATCAAGTTCAGAAGCAGTAAAAACAAGTATAGTAACTGGATATTCTCACCGATTGACCTCAAGCAGCAGCCTATCAAGTTTATGGAGCCCACTATGAAGGAGAGAAAATAATCGGTCGCTGCTCCCTGCGCTGACACCACTGGACAAACTAATATATTGCATTCTATTTTTGCCTCTCTGTTCTAAATATTCACAGATTTTAGCTTCAATGTAATTACTTTTTGTACCAAAACTTTTACTTCAAAATTTACACATGTATTACTCGGAACAACGTCTTCCTCAACTCATAAACTAATGAAGTCACATACTTGTATTAAAACATACTAGGGACCGTTAACTACACACACGACTCAAATACACGGAAAAACAAGTCCAGAAAGTTGTACAATATTCGACTGCACAATTTTTCTTATCTTAATCGATTAACCTAATTTCCATGGCTGTGACAAATCATTTATATGAGAAACTGTGCATAGTCTTGCTAGATAACAATGATTAGTTAGTTGGTTGCTCGTTTGATTAGTCAGTGCTGAACATCGTAACGTAAAGGAATTTAATCTACAGGAAATTCAATACTTTGTTTTATGCTATACGATATGACAGAGATCCATAGTTAATTTCAAAGGAAACAAGGAACATGTGTGACCCACTACATGCTCTGCTAGGAAAATACTCATTTTACGAATAAATATATGAAGTCCCGTCATTTTGACAGGTCGCACGACCAGTGAGTGAAGAATTACGATTCATCAAAACCAGTGCGATCAACCATTCAAGTTCAACATCAAACTGTACAAATTCCCCAACTGGTTCTTGCATGAAAAATAATCCGAGAGATTATCCGCTCAAATTTACCACGTCTCTTGCGACGCCACTCATCGAGACGTCATTTGACTCTTGTCCAACAATCATCGTCGCAGGAATCGTGCGGTAAGACGGGCAATGGTAGAGAACTGTGAAGGAAGGACGCCCCCCTCACACGTGCCCCAACTAAGCGAATTTGATGAACTGCCAACATCCATTGCCTACATTGACAGCCGCATGCTTCTGTTAGAACAATGAAAATGAACAAAATCATATTACCTCCGGTCACAGCAGCAAGGCCTGACGCCCAGAAGTTCACGTCGAGTGCGTGCACGGCTGGCAGGCTGGGGTGCGGTGTGTTGTGCACCGGTCACGTAGTAAAATACCTTGATCAACCTAAAAAAAATATAAAAATAGCTAAAGAAAACGCAACGATTTAAAAAAATCATTTTGCACGCCTACGGGATTCCATTCCTGTATACTTCCATCGTTAGTCATGAGAAATTTGTTCAGCAAATCGTGTATTTTCGTTCAACATTGAACATTTATTATATTAATAACGCTAACATATTCTCGGATGAGAATATTTTCGAAGAATCGCCGATGTAAGAGACCAAGGACTCGTTCAATAATTCCTGAGACACGGCCCCAACTCGACACGACGAGACGCAAGAAAACCACACTCGCCAGTCGAAACAGAACCTGAAAATAAAGCTCGCCGTATCGGGCCCTCAACTTCATGCCTGCTTAATTAAAATGTACGAGAGAAATTCGTCCCCTCGGCACGAGTAATTCAAGGTATCTAATCGATGTGTGGGTGCTTATCGTTCCCGATTTCTCCGTAAAAGAGGAATGCGATAATTATTTATGGAGGGTTATCATTTATGGAGGGTTGGAAGCGATACATAATGGTCGCTCACTGATCGATCGCTCATCCCGTTGTCTGGTAGCTCTCAGTTTTCCGAGCAGCGGAGTGGCGCCGCTGTTCTAAACGAGAGTTTAATTCATGACAAGATAGATAGCGATTGGTTCTGCAAGAAGGAACAGGAAAATCAGTCACACTTCAGCTCATCAATTTCTTCTACTCTTTTAATATCAAAAGAAGGAGTGCGTGCCCTTAATATCCTCGTAAATCCACAGTTAGGCGCAATGCACTAAACTTGAAATGGTTCAAACTGGCAAGATCGAATAAATTGCTCAATTTACCATCAAGTTCTTGAAACGTAGCGCGGTAAGGTCATGAAAAGCAAGGACCATTAGTAACGTATCGTTGAAGAAACCTTATGCACTTTTCCATTATTCAACAGAAATTCAACATATTAGTTACTCACCAGAATAAAATAATAAGTAAACCTTATGAAATAAAAAGTTGAGTGAAGGAGACGTTCCTCAGTCGCGGCGGTACGTCAACTTCTTACTAAAATCATCGACAAAATGACATAGCTTCTCAAACGCACGCACTCGCAGTCCATCCCTTTCCTGATGACGACAGTTCAGGTCTGCATCGGTGTGCAGGAGCGCCCCACGAGCATCCAATAACACTGACGCAGCGTCAGCGTTCGCCAACTCAACGTCAGCGTTTGCCAACTCTACGTCAGCGTTTGCCAACTCTACGTCAGCGTTCGCCAACTCAGCGTCAGCGTTCGCCAACTCAGTGTCAGCGTTCGCCAACTCAGCGTCAGCGTTCGCCAACTCAACGTCAGCG
>VOMN01003117.1:0-12262 GCA_014899125.1 Orchestia grillus
ATATAGAATTAAACGAAGAGTATAAATTTCGAATATCTCAAATCCTCAAATCAGACTCGCACACCTGCTCATTTGGTGAACGCAGCAAGGAAGGACTTGTCAAGTAAACATGTGGACGTTGGCAGGCCTATGCAAAAAGCCTTACATCATTTCGAGAACATCCCACTCACTCGAGAGCTCGTTCGAGAAAATGCTAAAAAATTGCCCAGAGTTCCGCCCCAAAGTTTCTTTGAAATGACTACCGGTCTGAGTTTGTTCATCATGATGAATTCGTTGAATGTAATTAAAATACTGATATTGTAGGATTTTTTCCTATTCGTAAATATTTGGTTGTCGGGGTCCCGACTAAAATTCCCATTTCTGGCGAGTCATTGTAAATATAGTAAATTTCATCCTTCGAGAATGATAACTTTCATTCATATTTTATTGCCGGATAGTATTTTCTTTAAGCCTGACAAAATCTTGGTGGGGAAGTGATCCGTAGACCACCCATCCTTCAGTCTTTCTAGGGCGAAATTTTAGCGACGAGCGAAATTTTAGCGACGACACAATTTTTACACCCCATTACTGCATGTAGTTCCATGCGATCGATACCATACCCAAATGTACTCCGAATTTCAGGACTCAGCTTCAAATCTGTCGCTCACAAACCCAGCATGCAGCAAAAACGGTTTCCGGTGCCTGCTGCAGCGGTGGCGATTGCCTTCTCTAGGGCCTCATTAGTTTAATGAAAAGCCTGGCACAGTCAGCCAGGAATGGGTAGTCGATACAATCAAGATCATTCATATTAATGGGCGCACGCTGACACTTCATTGGGAGCAATTGTAGCCATTCGAGGTCTGACGGTACTTTGTCCCTCCCATTTTTTCCTTTATTTTTCTACAGGCCATCGATTTTGAAGGTGTCTGAGCTCAGTGTCACACCAAGAACTTCTACGCTTCAGGATTTTGCGCTCCATCTTGACAAATAGTGGCTCTCCGGGACGAGGGAAAGCGACGCGCGGTAGGGCGAGCGCTTTTTAGTGTCGAGTCCAGTGGGGTCTCTTGAAAATAATGGTTTATTGTGGGAAGATTTAAAATTCTCTAAACATGAAAACTTTAGAACCTACAAGCCAAACTAGAATGTCCACCAAAAGATCCAAAGTTTTCTGCGACTGATGCGACTGCAGCAACTGTGCGTTGTTAGAGTGGAAGGTGTAGCGACCGCACGGGGAGTGTCCGCAGACAAACTGTTGTTGGTTGCCGACAGACACTGCAGGGAAGTTCTAACATTCTAGAGTTCAGATTAAGAGCTAACGGAGCAATTATCGTAAATATCAATGATCATAGAGGGAAGCGTAACGCTATTTCCTATAGATTCCATTCCAGGTGCAAGTGATTTCAACAACAGGGTTTTGAGCTATGGTTTCTATCTCATGTTAAATTTGAAACTCATACAATATCCTCAGTACCTTTGAGAATTCATTTGAAATGCAGATACTATAAATGCAATGAGGATGAAGCTGCGTTATGCTATCAGGCAATGGAGAGATAGACAGAATATCAAAGTGCCGAAGCTTATTTTAGTTATAAAAACAATTCACGGAACAACGGATAAACAAGGTTGTCACTTTTTTTGAGTATAAGACGAGGCATCTATGAGAGGGTTTGACAGAAAATGGGTATTGGTTTCCAAATTGGGCTAAATGATTCTGTGTCCTGGGAACATCAGAGCTGCGCAGAGAACGAACTTACATTGAAATACCGACGTCCGTTCTCAGAGCTTGAGCCATTGAGTACTGGACGCATGAATGGCTTTCAAATATGTCCGGAATTAGTGCTGTATTTGTTGCATTGCAGTTGGTAGCTACAAATTGTAATTGGATAGCTCTCTCATAGAGAGTGGAAAGTAAGGTAAAATGAGGTGTACCCGAGGGGCTCAAACGGTGAGAACATACCGTTGGTGGGAGACCTGTGCAGGTAGCGGCAGCGTGTGCTCACGGCTGGCTGTTGTCACCACTACCCACCTGGCCGCTGATTGATCTTCGCCAGCCGCACTGACGTCATGAAAGCTTAAGCTCTTAGCCACTGCGAGGCTGCTCTGATTTTCTCATCTAGCAAATTTCCGTAGAACAGGAAAGAGTTTACTTTAGCAGAAGGCAAATAATTAGCCTGCGCAGAACACGTTCAAAAGAAGTTCTATTGCTTTTTCTGGGTTCCGAGAAACACAGATGCATTATTTCAACGATGTTGATTACTTCACTCAAGTCAGACGAACGTTGCTGTATTGTGGCGGTGCCTCCGTGCAGGCAAGACGTTACTGGCGTGAGATCGGAGTTCGAAAACCGTTTCAAAATTTTTCTTGGCTGCATTGTTGTGAACGTATCATACTGCTATCCTCCAGCCCTGGGGAAAATGATGCAGATGTTATTTTTATCTCGTACAACTTTTTAGTGAAATCACCGATAGCTTCATGCAAGGCTTCATTCATCGTTTGAAGGTTTGAAGGCCTTGACAAATTCTTTAGATCAGTGAAGGTAAAAGACCATTCATTCAATCGGAGAACTTCCTCGCGAAGACTCCTCAGTGCTCAACGATTTTACTTCAAAGTCTAAGCAGTTCATGACGAAATGTTCCTTTTGGTATGCAAATAGAACGCTTCAAGTTCTGAGTATTCGTTTCAAACTGACCGAGTTGGTTTGACGATGCCTATCATTTTGGTGGTGGCGGCGGTACTTCACAACACGATCAGAAATTAGAGACTAGGGCCCAAAAACTGGATCCGAGATCAGGTGTGGCGGCGCCTCAAGAATTGCGCGCCATCACCGGCCGCTCTAATCTGGCGAACCAATTTGCTTTCAAGGAATCTGAGGACTTTGATGGAATCTGATGACTCTGCGTCGCTTAAGTTGAAGAATCCAGGCGACATTTCAAAGACTTTAAAGGGTTAGGCTCCGCATCGGTGGAGCTTAATGATCAATTGTGGAGATTTTTTCTGAGCTAAATTGGGATTTAGCTCGATGTTGATTTCTGAAAGACGAGAACCTTTGGGAAATTTTTAAATATATGTGTGCCCTGGAATATTTTTGATTTATGTTTCTACAACAAATTTAATAAGAGGGAATGAACAAGCCTGCAAGTCAAAACAGTGCGCCTCAGTTTTAGCCGCAAAATAGCTTGTAAAATATTGTGACCAATTTAAAATGTCAAGCTTATGAGTCACCTGTACAATTGTACAATGAGTGTATAAAAATATCTAAAACATAAGAACGTAATTTCACTCACAGGGTTCTTTTTTTCCAGTTTGCATAGCAATATTCCGATTCCTCCAAGTCCCTTGCATTTACCATTCCTTTGCGTTTTCTTGAATCTGCGAGTTTTGTATTCACTATTTCTTCTCATTTCCTCGTCGCAAGTGGCACGTATACTTGTCTCTTCCTCCATCCACACTTCATAGACGCGCCATGTTTGGTTAACTTTCTTCGAAACTTCACAGTCTGACAATAGCTCAAAATGAAGGTACCCTTCGCAATATAATTACTGAGCACAGGCAGCCTCCGTGTGTGCAGGGGAAACTTCCCTAACTCCAGGTCCAGATTTGCAACGTCTATCATCGGGATGTCAGGCCGGAGCTTGCCTGGAGCTGACGTACGACAGAGTATGTCCCGTCAAACGTTTGTTTGTCCGATGCTCAATGTAAATGCCTGCAGCTTCTCGAGATCGTGCCTGCGTGCTGCTCCGTCCTGCGTTGTGGGAGGTGACGGTGGCTTGCAGCTCGCAAAACTGGCATGAACTTCGCTGGAGCTGCTCGAAATGCTCTCACGCGGAAATTTTATGCTCCTGTTTCATAGCAAATATTTTAGGAGAAACTCTATCGTCACAGATAACTTTACGAGTTGACGTACACAACGGCTGCTGTATCTCAGCAATGACGGTCAAAAAGGAGTTTTAATTATTTCTTTACAACTTAAATTTAATTCGATTTGCTTTTTGCATTTTGATTTGAATATTATTGACTTATTAAATTTGAACTTTCGACGAGATGGGATTCTTGCACCTAAAAACCATGTCGGTTATAAGTAAGTGAGGGCTTTGAACAAGTTCAGAATCAATCAACAGTTACTTTATATTTTCCAGATGTAGCTAAAGCAGCACCTGATTGAAACAAAAATAAAAATAATGCATTAAGATTTATTAATTAGTTAAATTAGGGCTCCCTAGCCACATCAAAGGTGATTTCAAGAGACCGAATAGAAAGGACCATTTAGTATTGACTTTAGAGAACATGGAATCTATGTACGGGTTTGTTCCCACGCATAGAAACGGCAAGTTAAGAAAGAAGAAGAAAAGATAAAAAATACTCAGCAAAGAAGGCATGAAAGTGGAAAGAAGCAAAGAGGGCACGAGCATGGAAGTCTCGATAGCCAAAGCGTACCTGAGGTAACCTACCAGTGCCCACTTGGGGACGCCAGTTCCCATAGCATAGGATAGACAAACCTAACTAACCTAACCCTACTGCCTATGGCCTACCCTATGCTTCCTGAGGAGTACTGTAATAAGATTAAGAATATCTTTCATGAGGAGCAAACTCATAATAAAAGCCACGGGGAAAAGAAATCTTGAAAACAGGGTTTGTTGAGAATGAGCACATGCTCGAAACTTTCAGATTGAATGTTATAAAGATCTCTTTTCTTCAGCACATTAGTTATTTTATGATAATATACAGTACCTTCCTCCTCGGTGATTTTTGCCCTGGCAGAGGTTCCTTTTGCACAGTTCATAACCGAGCAATTACAGCGACAGCGCGCACCATCCCTCACACAAGGGCGCGACGCTCGTGTGCGGCGCTTAAAAAATGGTCGCAGTTCGTCGCTGAATTTTGTTGAACAAAGTTCGTCTTGATTCGATGAAGCGTGAATCAGGCTCGTGTTCGTGACACGTCTGCCTGATGAAATTCGGCTGTTCTCTACGGCCGTTGTCAACTGGAGCTCCTGGCCTGGTTTTCATTCCGGAGACACGAGCGTGTTTCTCAAAGTTTTGCAAAGCTTTTGGCAATTTTCGGAAGGGGATGGAAACTTTTAGAGGACGTGAGAAAATGGTGGACAAGTGCCATCAGCAATGCGCATCGCAAAAGCTTTCTTTTTGCGTCTCTAATTGCAGTTCCGTGACTGAAATTGTCAGTTGAGCCTGCCCTCCTAAATGAGATTAACTCCTGCTCTAAAACTGGCGACGATTTTAGCGCTGCCTCCTCGCCAATTCTGACAAGAAAAATACAAGGTGATGGAATTTGATCTGATCTGCTGCGCGTCTGCCAACTAATTTCGGTCCGATTGCATTTTTAATTCAAGCCAGATATGTTCAACGAGATGCAAAGGGAACAAATATCTTATATTAGGAAGAGGCTTCCTCGAAGAAGATTGTTCAGTTATGTGCACAGCTGTTGAGCATACGTCGGAAGTGCATGGGAGACGTGTGTGTTTGGAATTTTTTAAATTTACTCTAAAGTTAAAGAGATGCCAATAAAGTTTTTATTTAGATCTAGACTGTCATTGCAGTCAGTTCCAGGGCAATAACTCAGATATGCCGTATATACTGTAGACTATGGTATACCGTATATACAATGTCTGGTAATAAATACTTGCTCAACTCTATTTTCATGTTTTTAAAAATTTCGAACTCTGGTTTGGGATGAAAAGTACGAGTAGCTTAGAGGACATGTAATTACGAGAATATTAAAACAGAAAAAATAAAATTTATTAGCACCTAGAAAATGAACTAAGCAAAAAATGTAAGGGACCAAAGTATTTGGCTAAAACTAAGAAACAAGAAACAAGTCTTTAGTATTCAGTGGAGTGACATTTATTTACAATAACAGCATGGAGACGATAATCGTAACTGGAAACTAACTTTGAAACTCCATTTGCATTATATTGTTCTATTCATTATTGTTCAGTTTCTGAGAAACCGAAATGAACTTATGAATTACTCTTAAAAAAATAGATGACAAATTTTATTCTTAAAAAAATAATTTGAAAGAAACAACAGATTTTATTTTAATTCAAGAAAAAGAATGTGTTGCACGGGCTATTATTTAGGGTGAACTGAATTTTTGGACACACATTTTAATATATGGCTTATGAATCTACGGAATAATTTTCACGGAAAAGCCATCATTCTAGAATTCGAAGCTTGAATCTTACTCTTGAAGCTTTTTAAATTCAATGGAAAACAGGCCGCCGCTAACTCCCCATCACAGAAGCTCAGCAGTCCAACTTCGGTTCCGAGGCAGCTTGGATTCCATATAAAATTGCAGATTTTCGCGACATTTTTTACGAACAGCAGCACTCATCGTTACTTCGACTGCATTGTTACTGAGGACGCTGGCATGGTGCGGATGAGCGTGCGGCAAAGCGAGGAACAGGCAGTGGGCTCCATGGCGTTCTGGTAGCGTGATGGCCTTGCAGCCGAGAGGATCTGGGTTCGAATCTCGGGTCAGGCAAGGAATTTCACGTAACCAGGGAGTACTTCCCTTGGGAAAGGAAGTTTAAACCATACATTCCTCACATCCCTCANCCAACGGTAAAACGTGTTGGAATTAATAAAGGTTTTTTATATTTTTAGATAAGGCAGTGTTATTTCACTAGTTAATGAATATAGGTGTTATGTTAGCAGCTCATTTTAATCTAACAGTTTAAGTTTTATATTAGTGTAAAATCAGAAATAGAGAAGTGTTATGTTTCGTGTTATGCTAGTAGCCCATTTCTGTGAAATCGTTGAAATGTTATGTTAGTGGTACAGAAATATAATGTAGCTCATTTGAACGGAATTATTGAAGTTTTACGTTAGGGTTCAGTTAGTAGCTCATTTTCGTGGAACAGTTGAAGTGATATGTTAGTACTGGGTTCGTAATAAAGAAGTGTAATATAAGTAGCATATTTCAGTAAAATATTTGAAGGAGATGACTGTCTCATTGATATCTGGGTGAGTCACCACAGTTCAGGGACAACATTTTCAGGACCTGCGATTCAAAAGTTGACCCATTCTGGCGGGTGCAGCAAGTGGGAGGCGGTCGAGCGACCATCACGCAACTCCATCGGAGCTGAAGCTGCGCCCCAGAGAGAAATCATTGAGGTGATGGAAATCGAAGAGCATTTGATATTACCCCCTACACAATATCCCCTGATTTATTCTTCTACTGCTGCTAGCGTAACTAAGGGCCTCTCGATTACATCAGCAGGGAAAAAACGAAAAATTGAGGTGTTTTTGACGAGATCTTTAATAACTGGGTCACCTTAATATTTAAGCCACGATCTTTACATCGCGGTCTTGCAGGCAAAGGGTGGGAACCCGACAAGATAAATTAGACCTGCACTCCAGTGCGCCGAAAAACGCTGAATTGAATTCAGCTTCCGAGATCACTTTGAAGCGAGCTGTCAACTGGTTGTGAAAAAGCCAAACTTTTCTAGCAAGACGGACGCTAAGTTGCTGAGCAGCGACATCCAGTCTGCTGTACTTCAGTCGCTTGAGTAAGCTCAGCTCAAAAATCATCTCTCATTTATTTATTGAGGGATATAAATGGGCTAAGAAAACATCACACGAAGTAGACATTATAAAGAAAAATGTTCCGATTCACTAAGAGAAATTGTGAAATTTCCAATGTCATCAGTTCCCAGGGTTTCTACGCAGCCGGTGGACCAGACGAGGTCAGCCGTGTTAGCGTTGGCTCGAATCGAAGGTTGCAAGTTTATATCTTTCCACCGCTGGAGCTGTTCCTATTTTGTGAAATGAGTCTGCCATTTTAGTCAGGAATTTGAGGCATGTCCTGCCATTTCTTCTTGGTGTCTGAGATTATTTTACCTTTGCCTATTTCCCCTGAGTTCTGTTCATAGTGAAAAGTGAATTTCCACTGATGGATTGAGATTTAGGGACGAATGGTACACTCGAAGCTCTTTCGAGCCCAGCCTGAATGTGCGTGTTATAAAACTGTGTTTGGCGTAATTTATGACATAGATCTTGCTAATTGATCCTCTACTGCCATGTTTTGAAATATAAAACTCGATTTCTGGTACGGAAAGGTAAGTCGGATTAAGGACAGCGATGTTAATTAAATGGAGCGGCATTCAATGTGCCGTGTGACAGTTTTGATTTTCACGAGAATAAAATCAATACAAGGTGATGTGAGTCTTTAGTTCCCCCGCAATTATTCCTTCACTGCATATCGCCAAGCCTAACGGCTCGTGCATGCAAAAAATTAAAATTAAAGTAGAAAATGTTCTGAAAAATGAAATAGAAATTGCAATACGTTTCAAAATTTTTACACGTGTGTGTTGAAGAAGGCATGACTCAAGTTTTAATTATTTGATGATCATTACCACAAGCGTTACGTACTAGAAGAGGACTACCAAAATATCACGCGTGATTACGATCCTTGGAAAAATTGTAAGCTTATATTAGTAAGCTCTTATATGTAAGCTCTCACCAGGGGCTGAAGGCATCATGATGACAGGTGGAGGCGAGATACGGTTGCTCCTCATTAGCCTGAGGTGAGTTGATAAAATGGTTTACAGCTTTCGAGTGATTTACTTTAGCGCTCAAAACCATAATTTGAACCTCCTTAAAGTTGCGTGTAAACATTAATGAACACTTCATATAAAAATTGTATGCGAATTTGACTACTGAATAAAAGTAAATTGCGGGTAATGCACACGTACTGACTGGGATGATCTTTTTATTTTCTGAATTCGCATTTTTCATTCGGTTAATTAGAAGAGGGGATTTCGCTCTTTTCCACACATGAATGACTTCTTTTACAAGTGACTGAAAAGGTACGCACTCGCCGGACGTAGATCTTACGCCTTCGGTCCGGAATGATTTTTTATTGAAAATTCCTGCTGGTTGGTACTGCGCTTCCATTATTCACGATGAAAATTGCCTAGTCTTGAGCATCGTCGGCCTTACGATTTACTCAACCTCGATTCGCAGCGCGCGTCTGCTGTGTGATGTAAATCTTAATGTTTTACGTGGCAATTTATTCTGTACTCCAGACTGAGTTAAAATAAAAATAGTAAAGATTTTTAAAAAAGTGACTTCTACATTTTTACGAAGTGGAAATAAATTTTTATTAACAATAGCTTTCTGGATAGAGTAAAAAGCGAGTGATTAACATATTTTACGTGTGCACAAAAATTCTTCCACGTTTTGGTTTTATTTCCATTACGAAGTCAAGAAAAACATGTGCGAGTAATCGAATCTTTTAAAATTGATATTCAAGAGCCTGTGCGGAGGCGGGTCGTCTTCATTCAATGCCCATTGTGAACGCATTTGGAGGATTGTGGGATTGGGTGGCGATTGCGAAACGATGTGGCCGGATTTGTCGCGTTAGTTAAAGGATTCTCGACTGAACCTCGGATGACTGAAACAGCGGCGCCGTCTGCATTCTAGAGGGATGGAGTGGCGAAATGAAGCTTGAGTTTTTCACCATGAGTTATGCATGACAGGTCCATTTCTCCTTAAATGTATATTAATTAAACTTTAACCTGGCTGAGATACTACGCCCATGAAGTCTTCCCCTAATCCCTGGCCTTCATAACACCGTACTGAAGAGAGGTATAAGGTTTTCTCCATTTCAACAAGAGTGACTTATGCTTATTATCATTACTCATGAGTTTCAACGCGTGCTTGTTTTGTTACAGGGTGGGCGTGACAGGTGACGTGCACAGCACCAACGGATGCATCACTCACACAGGGTCCGGCGCTTCTCTCACAGCCAGCCACACTTCCAGGGTCTGTGAACTTTTAAACGAGTCTTTAAAGCTTTCAACAGCTGGTGGATCTCGTCGATGCTCAAGTCTGAACTTGCTTTAAATTGTTGAAGGTGATTTTGTTTCCTGTACCATGACGCACACTAGGCATTGCCGTGCAAGGACGCCGTTTATGCTGTTCTTGACTCGCCTGGCATGCGGAGTGGTCGCAGTGCCGTCTGTGGGCAGACGGGAAAAAATTTAGTGATCCTTTAACAGGAGGTAAAAGCTTTACGGTCATAACACAATAATTTTAAATGTGTTAATTTGTTAAATTCGGGAAAGACTTTAACAGCACCCTGTACGGAGATTATGAATGAATCTCCCTATCAACGGTGAAGATACCTACTTATGGACAGTATATGCGTAAAACTACCAGATTATCAAGAAAAATTTGACGTTGAATTCGGTATTCTAAAGCTAATTTCAATTCTTGTGTTATATGCATATTGAACAAGAAGATTTTTTCACTCTTTATATGACACTGATGTTGTGTTTGATCCTCTACATTTTTCAGAAATCTTTTCTCCCAGTTTCAAAAAGCTTTCGTAGCAAATCACTCCTACGCTCGACAGCGAATTTTTGAAGCTGTTCAGATAATATAACATCGCTGCTAAACTCAAATATAAAAGCGAGTAGTGTTCAATTTTTCTGTTGAAATATAAATTTTTACAGAAAATTCTTATGTGTAAGAAAAGAAAACGTTTTTCATTGGAACTCCTTGTCAAATTTCTCATGTATTTTCAAGAGTGCATCACCAAAGCGCTGAAGTCTCTTGCTTTCACCTGAGACTGTCATCGTATCCAAGATACCTGCGTTCGTATCCTGAGGAGCGTCTCTCGTTACGGCTTTGCCAGGCCTAAAAGACTTACTGGGACGCGCGGCCGTCATAAATGACCGACCTTACCTTAATTTATTCTTAAAATGAGTGACGCTTGTCCAGCAAAGCATGAGTTGGGCCACGAGGGCTCCTTGTTGTTCCTTATGAAATCAACTTTTTGGAACTAAACTATGGGAACCAAAATGCTGTCTATAAAATGAAAAATGTTTTATCAAATGAAACATGTTAGTTTCTTTACATTACATTTATTTATGATATAATTTGTAGTATCTCATCTATGGCAATGCCGCAGGTCAGGTCGCCTTAGAATAATTTTACCACTCACGCTTTATTACGAATAAATTTGAATGAATAAAAGAATATTTCGACCTTACTCTTTCTAATTCGGTCTTAAATCACGAAACACATTAAAACATAAATTATGTAACGTCATAGATCGTAGACTGACGGGAGAAACTGGCAATTGTGTACATCAAGTTCTATGTACGTCATGTAATTAAATTTGCATTGAAGTAGCTACTCACCTCTTATCAACAAAAAAAACGAACGTAAAAATTATGTATTGTAAATTCAACCCAACTCATCAACTAATCAACACGCCTCAAAAGCGGGGCACCGCATGGATTGGGATCAGGTTTAAATTTTAGCAAAATGCAATAAAGTAAACGAAAAAAAACTTCTCGAAGCCAGTGACACATTATCGAATAGTAATGCCTACAATCGTGCCGTCACCATTCACGACGTTTACCTACCGGTTATTCTGTCCCCCTGCCAACTATGACGTCCATAAACTTAATTAAATTAATGATGTACTGTGTAAACAAAATTCCCGTATCATAAATACGCCAATTGCAGCCTTTAGCCGTTGTGTTTCCAAATTGGACGCCTTGTGAACGGGCTCGTGGGGCGCTGGAGAGCTAGGGCAACTGAATCAAGTTTGGAAGACTTCTAAATAAGTTTTCTTCACAGGCATTTTCTTCTATAAAATCCTGATAAAGAGGACGAAGAGACTAACGAAGCATTCGATAAACTTAGCTATTGAAATAAGGTATGTCTGGGGTCCCTGTTCGTAAGTTGAATAAAAGACAGCTTCTGAATTCTTACATTTTGACCAAGTGTTCTGCACGAAAGTTTTTTCAAGGTAGAAACTTTCCAAAGGTCGGAGTTATATTGGGTAAATATGTACTGTATGTACTAGTAGATGCGTCCTGCCAAAAATGGCGGGAAAAATGATGTTAAATTCCTGGTTTTATGCTGCTTTTATGAAAGCTGGTAGCTGGTTCTATGAAAGGTTGAGTAACTTGAGGGAACTTCTGTCCGAAAACGACTATGAAATTCCTTTTTTTTAAACACCGGAAAATATTCATCTCCAATGCATAGACAATGATTCGGAAAGATACAAATATATGTCTAATGATTTAAAATATCACAATTCATATGCTTGAAAAAATGCACGACCAGAAATTGTAACGCATTGAGAGAAGTAAATAGACGTCAATTCCAGTCACAGAATTGCACCGGTCTCCACCTGTGCAGGACACCGGAGTGGGCAGGGCATCAGAGTGGGCGGGTGGGCAGGACACCGGAGTGGGCGAGTGGGCAGGACACAGGAGTGGGCGAGTGGGCAGGACACCAGAGTGGGC
>VOMN01003119.1:0-10115 GCA_014899125.1 Orchestia grillus
TTCCACTATAGAACCAAAAATCCCATTCAAAACCCATTTTTCGCGAGATGGTCCCCTTAAGAGTATCACAGACAGACAAACTAAGCCAGCAAGCATCAACTGTGTAACATAGTGGAATTATATCAAAGCTTATCAACCCCTTTTCTGCAATTATTATTAACTGGTTATATGAAAGTTTATTGCCCTTTTTTTGCTGTTGGTATAATATGCACCAGTAAATTGTACTGTTTGTGTAGTTGAGATGTGTGGGATAGTACCATGGCCCAGGATATAGGTATTATGAATGGAATTCTGTATCCCAGAATTACATAATGTAATACAAGCAAGATAGAGATTCAACCCATTAATAAAATACCCATGCCTCAAGCCATAAATGTACCAGAGAAAAATAAAATAAAGTATTTTACAAATGTTGAAAAATAACCCAAGCTAATTTTGTGACTTCTGTTGATTTTTTTTGTGATCATATACATTTTTAAATTGGACCTACAAATGATGACTGAAAAGGAGGATCATAGATGAAATAATTTTCCTAAAATTATTATTTCACAGGTCATTGATTGTATTTGAAATATTTTCAACTGTCCTCAAATGGGTACGCTGGCTTAATATAGGTTACTGGAATTCTTAATTTCTGTATGTGCTGTTCCACTGTATGCTTGTGATATAGGTGGGTATAGTATCATACTGGAAGGCTGATGATATACTTGTTCAAGATTTACTATTTTATGGAAGTGCTGTACATCATTGGCAACATGTTTTCGTATTCATAACTTCAATCAATTTTTGTCTCAAATAAAGATCATCTCAAACTATGTCAAAGCTAATAGTGAAATGAAAAAAGTGAAATATTTAATTTGTACATCTATTTGTTGAAAAAATTTATGCTCATTCAGTCATTTGCTGACTAAATATTATCCNACAGGATGGCTGAAAGAGTGAGACACTTGTGCACTAGTAAGAATGTTTGAGTTGCATAGTTCATTTTGTATAGATTTTTATTCTGTTCTTCAGGCTATACGCTGTTTATACAATGTGAATAGGTACTGTTTTTACAAGCTATACACTGTTTATGCATGGTGCTTATTCTTTGTAGATAAAATTTTTATTTATGTTGTCCAGTTTTCTAGGATTCAGTTATACTTTCCATGTCTGCTACAGAGACCACCAAGACAATCAACTTGGAGGATGGCCACTGCACCATTGAGAGTCATCCTGGGGAAGTGAGTGTGGCTGTGTTAGTTTTTGATTGCTATTGCATTGAAATTTTTGAAACAGGTATGTATGGACCTCAAGTAACATTTATATGGCACTGTATTAAAATCAATTAGAAATGACGGTAACGAATTAGAGTCAAGAAAAACACTACAAGACTTAAATAAGCTATGAAGCTTCTAGATCAGAATAGGCCAAGAAGAAAATAAAAGACTTTTTAACTTAATGTACAATGATGTGTGCAAGACCTATGTATTAGAAAGTCACTCAAGAAGGGACTTAACCTTTTACTCACTAAAATATTTTGTAGTTAACATTTTTTATATCATTGTGTTTTCTCTGGAAGGTAAATCAATGTTACATTTGGTGTAAAGCAACAAAAAACAGTGTTTTCTCTTGGTACGCTGCATTCTTGTTTCAAGAAATGCATAGCTTATGGAAAATTTATTGTATTGAGTGTGCCAAATTGAATATGTAAAGCAGCAGCGGAGGCTGAAAGTACTTATTAAATGGACGAAAACTTTTTAAAAGTGTTGCTCTGCATACTTTGATATTTTGAGTAAAGAAAGAGTCATTAGTGTGCATATACAGTTAATGTTCACATTAATGGACCTTTTTCTAACAGACTTCAGAGCAATTGGGGTATCTGAATATGCCCAACTTAATCGGTCTCAGAGTGCAATTCCAAAAATTACTGTTATGTCTATTTTGAGCAAGTAAGGGCTTCAAGTTTTTAAAACATTGTGCAATGTTACCCATTAGCACACTACTTCGCTCTCCTATTAGTCAATTGATGCACGCATCAATTGTATTTTCTCATTTTGTTGCCATATGCATCTCATTTAAAACATTTTAAGCGTATTTTATAACTTCCAATGAAATTTCAGGACCTTGCTTCATCATGCAACACGATTGAATTCACCACATCGGACTGCACTGCGTATCAAGCACTCGAAGACTTTGAAGCCACCAGAGAGCTTATCATACATCACTCTGGTAGGACTCAAAACCTGTGAAACGATTACTCGAACACATTTTATCTAATATTGAAAAAGAGTTTACACTAGAATTTTGATTATGTCGTGTGCATTCAAATTAAGCTTGAGGTAATCTGAAAGTTTCTGCAGATGACGTGACAAATATTTAGGTTATTGCTGAATTTCATTTGGACAAACATGTAGTGCTTTCAAATTTTCTGTACATGTTCAAGTTTAATTTTTCCCGTGTTTTCTTCATTATTTTAATGATTATCTTTTTTCATGTTTCATTGCATTTAAAAATACCATTATTCTGATTTCTCTACCATATTCTTATAGTGCTACATGAATGCATTTCATATTTGAAATTTTCAAATTTTTCATTGAATTTTCGATGTTCTTTTTCTTAGGGGTTGAGATTAGTGAATGTGATACTGATGTAAAAAGGCCAACTGTTCAAAGAATTTCTTTGAAGAAAGTCTCCAAGTCTTCCCACCGCAAAGCAATCACACTGAAGAGGATGCGGCGCAGGGGCCAGACGACTAGCATCAAGAAACGGTAGGCGCTGTGGGGCATTTCTCGTTTTGGGGGCCATAGGATAGGCAATCGAGTTGGGCCATTTGGGTTTGTCTATCATATGTTATTGGCACTGGTGTCCCCAGGGGAGCACTCTTAAGTTGCCTCAGGTATAAATGGGCCCTCAGGACTTTCATTTTTTATGCCCACGTTGCTTCTTTCGATTTTCATTCCTTTGCATTTTCTTCCTTGTCTTTCTAAATATGCCTTTTTTATGTGCAAATGATTTTGTTTAAAAAGAAGAGACAAACTTTGTACATGAATTCCACATTCTGTATGGTCCATACTACATGGTCCCTTCTCTTCACTCTTTGGATCACATTTTAGGCGGATGGGGGAGCTTTGAACGATCTAATAATCTAATCTCACCTTTGGGTCATGTCAGTCATTATAGGGACAGGTCATCAGGTCGCACTTTAGTGCACCCATGTGGGACTACAGGGACACCTCGGCTCAGTTTTCCTAAAGCTGTAATACTGTGAACATTTTTGTGAGCTAGACTATCAGGGCTTTCTTGGAACACCAGCCGAGCAACATGTTGTGCACCTGGCACTGGGTCGCTGGATACAAACGACACAGTTGGCAAGGTTTAGTTGAATTTGAACAACTGCTGCTGCTGTGTTTAGGATGCCGAGGGTTAATCAATGGCTTCTCTGAATTAGTCTGTCTCTTTCATTTATTATCTCACTTTTCAAAGGCCAATTTTTCTCACTCGGTATTGGTTTTACAAAGTCCCGTCTGGGAAGATAGTTTTTAGTATGTTTACATTGCAGCTGTTATGAAAACAAGTGATACAGTGATCAGGAATGTTTTTTTGTTCATGAGCCTGCTACCCAAAGCAAAAATACTCTTGAAGCCTTTAGCGTGCATATATCCTCAATATTTCTTGTGTAACATTGAATGCGCAGTTTGGTTTATGTTCAAAATTATTTCCATGCAGTCAGAGTTGAAAGCACAAATTTTGATACCAAAAACTGAAAATTTTGAGCACATGATATTGTGTATAAAACGTGGTTAAACATATGTTAAGGACACGTATTGCTTGTGTGCACTGGCCTTCAATGTTATCAATACTGAAAAATGGTTACTTGTCCAAAAAATATGTTCATACTGTATTATGCTTTTTCCATGCTTTTATTTTTATGCTCATGTGGGAGAATGGCACTCGTGGTTTCTGAGCTGAGGAAAGAACTAATGATAAGAAAAGATTCTTTCAAGTTGTCCTGGGTGGACATTTTGGAAATAAAGCCAGCTTGCTGCATCAGTAGCTGAACTATTAAAAAAATGACCAATGCTCTACTGTGACGACTGTAGTCATTATAGAATGTCAGGGGTGTGATGTAAGTTTATGTGTCGTGTGACCTCTGCATATAAGCTGGTGCTTAATTAACTTGATATTTTTCACTGGAGCATTTGCATTTCAGTTACAGCTTAGCTGGAGAACTGTTTACCCTCGTTTGATGAGATGTTCAATTTAAGGAATTATTTTTTTTATTCGTTTCCTTGTGGTTGGTTGCCCTGCCTGTTGTGGCACTGAATTTAGTGCACTTAATTCTAGTGCACTTAATTCTCTAGTATTGTTTTATTTAAACATTAGTAGAAAGATGTAGATTTCAATAGGTAGTTGACCAAGTTTTGTAGCTCCAAAGTGTTGATCAGAAATTTATAAAAAGAACAAGAAGTTCATGTTCTACTTATTCTTTTATTTCTACTCTATTTATTAATTGTGCGTGTAAAAATTATCATTCAAAGAATATCAGCTGCATAATTCTAGAGAAGAACAACTACCTGCAAAATTTAGCTTTGAATCCTCAAAACCCATTTCAAAGCAAATTCTCGACCATGCTTCAGGAAATAGCAATGGTGGCTACAATGATTCTCTTCACTTTTTTTATTAAATTTCGTTTTGATAGGGAGCTTTAAACTAATATTTTAATCTAATATTAGGGTCACATCATTCTGGAGAGTCCAGCCCTCTCGGAATAAAGTTCGTGTTTACACTTGTAATAAGGTTCGTATTTACACTTGTTTCTCATCAGGTTCGTATTTACACTTGTTTCTCATCAGGTTCTGCCCTTCATGGTTCAACATCCCTGAAATCGAGCCTTGGCTGGAGGAGAGCATCCTGCCAAACCACGCGTACTGCAAGTTCTGCCAGAAGGACCTGACTGCTGGCAAAAGTGAACTCTTCAAGCACATGAACACCGCTAAGCATCAAAGGAAAGCCGAACATTATGGCTTTGCTCCTGCTGTAAAAAAAGAGGTTATTAACCCCAAAAAATCTTCTAGTTAGATGTCAAAATCTTTTGTTAAACCTGCATGAAATGCTTAGAGTAGGAGCTGAGATATTTTTGATCACTTTGATGGGACTGGCTTGTGTAGTTTGTTCAGCTGTAATTATGTTGGACAGTTTTAAATGGAAATCTTTATTCAGATTAAGATTCCAATGTGACAAGAATTATCTTGCCCACTGTGAGAATACATATCAAATAATTACTTTTAATGTCTTCCTTATCATGCTGTTATAATGTAACACCCAATTTACTTCCTTCATCTATCGAGCCAGACACTTGATGAAATTGGCATCATGACGATCCCTGAAGCGTTGGACCGAGAGACGGACAACGACTTGGCCAGCACTAACTCCTCTGTGAATGATACTATTAAGCACCGGCCTCCTCCTGTACCTCCCAGGCTGCCAACCCTGCGTAAGGTCGGTTCTTTCAGCGAGAATTTTGCTAGAAATGTTTTCCAATATTGCTGTCCATGATGCTGTTAAGCCTTTACTGTCTATGAATTTTAAGAATCACTTGAATGAAGGTACTGTTAATCTTTTTTAAGAAGCAGAATGCAGCCGTATTTCCATAGAGACATACGGCTGCAGATCTTTTTCTGTGCAAAGCTAAATGCAGCCTTATTCACAAAATAATTTAGTCTTTAAAGCATTAACACTGACCTCTTCCAGTGCCTCTTAGGCTGTCAACTCATCAAAAAGCGAGCTCTTTCAATGCTAACATAGATTCAAATCCATTTTTTCAGATTCTAAAAAAATATAATTTTTTTTTGTAAATGTAGAAGGTTCGTGTTTGTATTAAACCAGGCAGTGTAATTTACATAACATTACAGTTACTATTACATCATAGACAGATCCGATTGAATGTTTAGGTAGAGAGTTTTTTGGAGTGAGTACCGAAATGTTTAGTATTTCCTCCATATTCTCCCGTGAAGGTTTCGCATTCAGACTTGCTGCACCTCACAGGTGTGCTCTTTGCTGTGGGCCAAATCCTACATTTATTTTAATTTAGAGTAAATGCAGTCTTATCGCTGAAATCCATTATTTAGGGGAAATAGGTTCACACATAGTGGTGCTGTGCTCAAGCGCTCGATTTGGATTGTAGAAGTTCTTGCCGTTTTAAGTAGGAAACTAAATCCAAAATTTCCAAGTGTTGTGTCAAATTACGTGCATATTATGTTCCTCATTAAAGCTTCTTCAGCGTCGTCTGAGGGAGATGATGGCTGTAATTTTACTGCTGTAATAATAAGCCCTGTGTTAAGTCGAAGAATTTATCTTACCTTGCCGATTCTCCCTCAGTTTGCCGTGTATTTGGCGGACGACATGCACGTCCCGCAGTCGAAGGAGATGCTCGAAGTGGTCCACAACGTCGGCAGCGATCCGTGCACCACAGGGCGTGTCAGAGGTACCTTAGTAGCACCTTCATGCACGGTCTAATTGTACCCCCTACCGACCATGTTATTTTGGCATAGAGGGTACATTTAGCTTCTTACGAATACATAGCTACAACTTCATGTACCTAAGTGTATGTATATGCAATAAGGCTCTATTTAGCTCTTTAGAAAATAGCAGCATCCTTATGGAAGTGGCTGTTAGAATCTTTGTATCGATTGTAAAGGGTTTAGATTCAATAATTCTTCTTTTATGAAATTTTTGAAAAAAGGAGTTCATAAACCCTCGAGGATTTATCCATCAATAGTTAACTGCAGGTCTGAAAGCCTCCGACGATGCGATGACAGCGAAGAGTTCTATTGTGCCTGGATGATAATGGAAGACTGTTGAAGGGAATTATTTTAAAGTAAAAACTTCCAGTATTCTTCTTTCACTAGCAGCTCACCAAAATTTTCGTTATCTTTCATGATTTTTCCATGATGAAAGTTTAAAATGATATAGTGACTTTTGTGCCACCGTCTATAAATAATAATAATAATATTACTAATGGTAATTTGGTAGTGAAGTACTTTCGTCTTCGTAATTCGGTATCTCTAAAACAGTTCACTAGTATAAACTAGGTCCAGACTCGAGCTAGAATCCCTATTCATGCGAGTAGATTCTCCTTAGGTTGATTATTGTATTCATGTATCGCGCTTTTTGTCCTCGCAGAGCTGGAGCACCGAACGAGTAGAAGCTTCTGAGATTAGAATCAGTATTTTATTTTTTGCCCTCACAGAGCTGGAGCACCGAGCGAGTAGAAGCTTCTGAGATTAGAATCAATATTTTATTTTTTGCCCTCACAGAGCTGGAGCACCGAGCGAGTAGACGCTTCGGAGATTAGAATCAATATTTTATTTTTTGCTCTTTTCTTGCTCTTCCTTCTTAACTTGCTGTTTCTATGCGCAGNAGACTGAGTTTCTGAAGCGCTGCTTTCACTACAACTACAACTCAACTTTTGCCCTCACAGAGCTGGAGCACCGAGCGGCCCAGCTGCTGGGGAAGGAAGCGGCCATGTTTGTTCTGACGGGCAGTATGGCGAACACCCTAGCAGGTCGGTCATTTTTGTCATGTTGCTTATCCCTTTACGCCCTCATGTAGCCCTTCAGGGCGAGTCGATTTAACTAGATCTCACGTCAACATTACCTTAACGGTGATTAAATTCACCTCTCAACATTAGGTAACGAAAGTGCCGCATGAAGCGCATGTTACAGGGCGGGCAAATCGTTTTTTTTATCATCCAAACGGGTATTCACCAAGGAATGAAAGAAAGTTAGTGTATCTCGAGAAATTGATTTAGGGCGGAAAAGATAAATTCATTCGCTGCGCGGAACTGAATTCAGTTATTAAAAGCGCTCGTTAGTGACGCGTGACTCAGGTCAGCCATGAAATTAGTGAGCGTGTTAAATGACTAAGGAAATCAGTCCTACGTAGCAACTAAATAGAAGATTTCTTAACAGTGTTACAAGGCACCAAGTGCGAGTGTTCTCGTTCGTTGCCTCTTGGGAACCTTGAGAGGGAAATAGGAATTCAGATCAGAATACTTCATAGAAAACGTCTTGTGTGGAAGACGAGGGAGTTCTTTACGAAGCAGTGCTGAATTTTTTTTATGAGCTGCCATTGTTTGTGGCTGTTTAAGAAATAAGCAAAATTGTGTCGAGAGTGTGAACATACAGGTATTTATTTTTTGTTGATGAACGTTTTCTTATTAATGATATAGTACTACGTTATGCTCGGGTAGTTATTCAGTAAAGTAGGAGATAGTTGAAAAGCTTTACTTTCACCGCTCTAGCTTCTGAATTATTGATTGCTTCATTGCTCAAACAATTATCCGTGAGCGTCAACGTTTTGCATCTCAAAGTTATGAGGACTTGAACTGACTAATGTTACACATGTCGCCCTACTCACCTGCAGCTATCGAGAGAGTAATGTACGAGTGATCATTCAAGTGGTGCCATTTCCATTTGAAATTATACCTGCATGAGTGCAGTTCGTATAATCCCAAGTCTCAAATATCTGTAGTTAGTAGTCTTGAATTTTCTTCTTGGCTAAAATCTGTATCATTATATTTGGCGAACTCTAGTTTCAATTTTCAGTGATGGCCCACTGCCCTGCCAATGGTAGCGTTGTGCTGGCCGGCGACAGAAGTCATCTTTACCGTTGCTGTCAGACGGCCCTGACTAGGGTGAGTGCTTTTAATTGGAGGTAGGGTGGTAGTTACCGCGTCTTCTGAATCTACAGCTGTCCCCTGCTTAGAGCGCCATTTTGGTTCCAGCAAACAACCGCTCCGCAGTGTCCCTTGCACAGAGCTGTATGAACTAGAACGGGATGTGCACGGCAGTGCTGGCGGGCAAGCGTAACTATGTTGTATGAAATATAAATGTTGCAAGGGATGAGTTTGCCTAGCTAACGGATGCGAGAATGGAACATTATTTCACACTGAATTTGCATACCTGATACCGTAGTACATATATTTGCGTACTGACTACACTTCGCGAGTTGAGCTAAAATGTCATTTCATATTCAGTATGTATTCAGTAGTTATGTATGTATTCCTGTACCAATTTTATTATCTTTTGCATGTGGGCGGCGCAGCTAAACCAGGTGAACATCCGAGTGTTGCGTAACACGTACGACGGCCGCATCAATCTGGACGAGATCTCGAGCGTGGTGCTGGAAGAGCGCGACACCGTGCGGCCATCCCTTCTGTGCCTCGAGAACTCGCACACGTTCTGTGGTGGACAAGTACTCCCAGAGCACTACATGCAACAGGTCACTCTAGACTGAAATTGACTTGCTGCCTCCACTCTTCACCGAGCCAAATGACAGTACGGTCAAGTTTTGTGAGGATGCTACTTGTTTTTCGCACGAACCTGAATGCAGCCTTTATTGGAAAAGTAATTCGGTTGTTGTAGGGTGAAAATGTGGTATTCTCTTCCCTGACCATTGGTCTCGGTATCTCAAATTTCAAGCAGAAATTTTCATACATGCGTTTTAAAACAATGAAGACGTGTTCTTGTACATACAGCCTGCTGGGGTGCGTCGGGTCGATTGATCAGAGATTTTATGATTGTTTTTCGAATAACCATCTATTTGCAGATTCCTCTCTCACCACGTTGATATGTTGATTATAAACACACCTCAGGCTTAGCGCGTTCTGTGACTCGGTTTTTGTGAAGAAGCATCAATGGGGCGCTGCTTAACCTCATCTCCCGACATCATTACCAGTGCACGCTCCTCCTGACCATTGACCATTGAGACACCTTGCGCTACTTTAGTTCCTCGGAGGAATATCTTCTCGGATTTATCTGTCTCTTTGCACACGGACGATTAATTAGCAGGAGTGGCTGAAAGAATTTTATTTAGTGCGAACAAAAAATATGAAATGGGTCTTGGCTAATATTTATTTTGAAAATTTTAAAAAGTCTCAACATCTGGCATTCGATCCTTGAATAAGGATGTGCCCTGCCGTGACGACTTCCCAATTATCAAGAGGATTCTCATGATGGACTGGCAGCGTCAGTGGACAGCGCGCTATAAAAAAACACCATACTGCCATGAATCTCGTCAAGCTGTTGTCGCGATTTTTCAATTCTTAATTCCTAATGAGCCTACGCAACACT
>VOMN01003131.1:0-11035 GCA_014899125.1 Orchestia grillus
CTCTCAGTTCTTGGTTTGCCCTCATTTGATCTTTTGATGATATGCGTTTGCATTATATATATTACAAGGAGGGGCATAAGTATAAAAACAAGACAAAAAAACTGAAACTTACTGCATAAGCATTTAATTAAGGGAAAAATAAATTTACTAATGCATGAAAATTACAAAAAAAGCAGATGGTAAACAATCAAAATGATAGCCATTTTTTTTATTTAAGCCTCAGATCTGCACCGTAAATCCTCATCTGCAGCACGAAGCATTTCTCGTGGAATTTCTTCTTGTGCGCGGAGTACTGAGACAGATTTATGGACTCTTGAACAAGCTTTCGCTTCTTGTATAGATGTAGAAAAGTCCATTGGATTAAGATCAGGAGAGCAGGGTGGCCACATATCTTACGACCAGGACCTCAGGAGGTGATGTCCACGCCAAGCTCATGAAACATTCTCAGTACGAATGTCTATCCTGATATTTTGTAAAAAATTCAAAGTTTATCTTCAGCTACGGATTGTCTGGAAACTTTACTGCACTTTGAAATGTCTGAGTTTGGTGTTCAAGCGTGATGCATTTCCGTTAAGGTTTCGGGCTTCAAGGCTATCTTCGTATTTATTTATACCAAAAATTCAAATTATGAACACAATTTACAGTGGGTAAATAGTAAAAAAAAATTGCACTAACTTTTCTGGAAATTATTATAATACAAACTTGCTGTTAGAAATAGCAAGAAGATGTCAACGTGAGCAAACTAACAAACTCTCTGGACTTAAAGAATACGTCATTTATGTTCATGGACCTAAGAGTTAGATTACAGAATGGTCAGTAGATTATTTCACCGAGTTTTAAGCCAATGTATTTGAAATTGTGTATCGCTGTTAGTTCATTGGCATCCGCGTTTGATATTTACAGTTATACTCGTCCTTCAATTCATGGAAACTTTCGCATGCCTTAAAATTAATTTACAGTCTTAGGGTGCCTGACAAATATATTTAATTTTTAATAACTGGAAGGATCGTTTGACCTTTGCAAAGTTGTATTCAGGCTCGAGAGAAGCACCACTCATTGTCGTAAAAATCAAATAAATTGTTTGAGAGTTGCACCCTGCTTGGCTTTTAAAATTGTGGGACATGATGATTCTCAAAATGAGTGTTCTGCGCAATAAAACACGCGTAAAATAATTGAACAAGGATTGATTTCCCAAAATAAGTTTTTCTGTCGAATGGAGAAGTAAGAAATATATTGGGCACGATCGAACAAACTCTTCGAAAATCTTTGCACGTATAGTAAAACATGACTTGTAGCTGACATTTGATAATGATTTAAAAGCATAATTTTTCATTCCCTTAACAAAATTTACCAATTATTTTTTAATTTCTATTAAATTTGAAAACGTAGAAATAACAACGCTTGTGAAAATTTGCCCGTCTATTATTTTCGTAAGATGTTCTTCATTCAAAGTTTAGTACAATCGTTGAAAATTTTGATTATTCATAATGCTATTTTTGTCCGTAAGTGACAATAGGCATGAAGAGAAAAAGTATTTATTGGAAAAAACTATGATATATACCCTAAAGTTAAAAGTAAAAATTGAAGCTCAGTATTTATTTTAGAACTCATGATACAGCCAAGCACAAAGTCGCATTACCATACTAAATACTCATTACAGTAATACACACCACATACGTGCGTGACTCTCACGAAATTACGGGACTTGCTTCTACAAGACCTCCATTTTTAACTCCAGAAAAATACTTGTCGAACTACAACTGATATTTAAAGTGAAATTGTGCATTTAACTTCACCCTAGAACTAAAGTAGAAGTTTTCGGCTCAATTTTCACACAGCAAATCAGGCTTAGCACGGACCCGAAGTGGTGATGGTACACCATAGGATACCACGGCTCTATAGATCGCAGGGCGAGTTTTTGTGGAGGCCTGCTACAACTTGGGATCGAGGCCTCTAAGCAAGCGATCTTCGACTCACTATAAATGTAGCATTGTTGCTCTGGAGAGTTATAGCGCAGGCCCTGATTGGTTTCTGACGAGGGTCGCTATTGGCTGCCGTGACGTGGGTGGCATAATGCGAGGGAGAGCAGACTTCGCCATCACGACCTGAACGCGAGTAGAAAAATGATTGGATGAAACCGTTTTACGACCTGCAGTTGTTTTCGGCTCAGTGAAAGCCAGCTTCAAATCCTGACGTTTTTTATTTATGGTCGTTTTTTGAAGTGAATGGAGTAAAATAAAGTTCTCTTACTGATATACATTTTAAATGAGATTCAAATATTAGTTTTTACCTTGCTTAGAAAATTTATGCAGTAATTTCTTGCATAATTGGTAGACAAATTGATCATACATCTCTAGAAATAACCATACTGTATGATTGTTTGTTTGTGCATCAGAAGTTATGCCATATTTTCAATTTATTCTGATCAAATATTTTGATTCTCTTCAACCGAAATAATATATCTTTACATCGAGAACAGCTAATACAAGACATCGGAAATATCGGTCCTATTCGTTTAGCGCACGACGGGACAGCGCGTGGGCTAGGTCGAGAAAATTGCTCTCACAAGCGAGTAGTATGTGGCAGCACACAGCTGTGTTACACTATCACATTGCACTCACAAGCGAGTAGTATGTGGCAGCACACAGTAGTACTACATAATCGCTCTACGTCCCTGTATTCGACAGTTTTTGTGTCTAAGACGCTATAACCCAATCGTTTTTTATGATGATAATCGATTTTTACGATTTCGTGCTTATAAGGTAACTTAATCTATCTTATTACTGAACGTGCATGTATCCCTTGCTTCTATTATGCTAATTACACAGGAGCTAGTCGCACGTTTACAAACAATCAATCAACGTACTCGGAGTTTTAGTAATATGCTAGACCACCAGTAACCCGTTGGGTTTTCTCTATCGTAGTATCATTCCAATTCTCTCTACGTGTTTATGTTTTTTCCAGGTTTGGCTTTCTACTTTACCCAGGACCTGATGAGTTATTTCTATCAACAATTAGTTTTTATTCTTGGCTGACTGCAAAAGGTGGCCCAGAAGTAAGGCTTACTTTTGAAATTGTGTCCTAAACATTTGTTAACATATCACTGCTACCGATATCAGGGAGGGTACCTCACTTTTGCGCCACCTTGTATATTATTTTATTTTTTAAAGATACTTTTCAAGTTTTCAGATTGAAAAAGTGTGAGCATTTCCAAACATTTGAGGCTGACGCAGCGGAAGTTCTATTCATATTCAACCTTCTTGGTTCAAGATCTTTTGTTTTTAATCTCTCCCATTTCATACAATGGCACCAGTAGGGCGTAGTTGACATCATCAGCCGGTTAAGCTAACGCTTGCCTTTAAAATTAGGAATTTTAAAATGCTTCTTTCCAGTCAAACCTCTCTAATTTTGGTATATTTTCAATTTTTTTGCTTTATGGATGTTCTTCATTACCTATTCATTCTACATGGAGTTGTGGAAGAGTTGTTTTTCCTATTCGACTACTCTGAGTTCTTTACAGATGCTAAAATAACAAGTGAAAACTAGTGCATACGAATTTCACATCCATTATATCGCCGAAAAATCCTATAAAAGTTCTAAAGTACTCATATTTCAAGCTTTTTTGAGTCTTTTAGATCAGAAATGATTTGTTTTTATTCCTTGCAAATAATCAAGCCAAAAGAAAATAATTCATTCACTTTAGTCCCAATAAACAGTAACCATGATACGATGGAAAAACCTTGATTTCATTTCTGAGAGATGAGTTTTGAATTTTAGCACTGTTATTACTGAACACTGAACACGGTTACAAACAAGCAAGATATACTAGATACAGTAGATAGGTTTAGTTTTGTACTAGATGGACAGTAGTACTAGATAGATTGGTAAACACGTATTTAACAGGGCTTATTTCTTGTATGCGCTAGGATTTTCTTGTATACGCTAGACCAGAAATACAAAAGGATCTATACGTATTTTAGGTATGATGCCGTACTGAATTATCTCTCACATTGAATACCCAGTCTAACTTTTTCCGTTGAGCATCTATATTTTTCTATTATTTTGGCCGCTCTAGTGCAGATGTCACTGCCGGATAATGTGCCTGGTAGCCCTGGTGCAGATATCACTGCCGGTTGGCTAATTATCGATGGGGCGGCAAAAGAGTTGGGGCGGTAGTAAACATACAGTATCTATTTTTGGGATCCATGGGCTAGTGCATGGTAGCGTGATGGCCTCGTAACCGAGAGGACCCCAGTTCGAACCTCGGCTCAGGAAGGCATTTTCACGTTACCAGGGAGTACTTCCCTTGGAAAAGGAAGTTTAAACCACACATTCCTCACATCCCTCACCACGCCAGTAGTTGCAAGGCAATAAAAACCCAACGGTAAAACGTGTTGGAATTAATAAAGGTTCTTTTTTAGATGAAGGATTTAGCAGAATAAAGTAGCAGTGCCTATATGTACGAGTGATACTTTCTGTTTTAAACATAAGTATTTCCTATATTCATTCCCATTTCTCGGCTACTTTTCTACCAGGGGGATTGAAGGGGGAAAGAGTATTAATTCTTTGTAATTCAATAAATTCGAAACAAAAAGTCTTACACTTATCAGTCTCATGCGGGGATGTAACATATAACTATTCAATTATTAAATTAGTCGTGGGTGGGTAGCACTTGCAGGCAATTTGTGCACATGCACTGTTTTTTCTGCTCGAGATAATTGAAGTACGAACAGTGAGTATTATACGTTAGAACAAATTGTGAGTACACCCGAGCATGCACGCGCTGCTATTATTATTGTCAAAAACAGTTTCAATGTCGATAGCTTGCTCGTTGCGAAATAACTTTCGAAATTTTAATGTTATTACGCTTCATAATATAGGACTTCACCTAACACGAGTACTACAGTGGTGCAATTCCTTGTGGTCCGAGTCCTGGTGTAAGGAATCCTTGTGGAGAGACTTCTTATCGTTGGGGATTTTGTAGTAGGACACTATGCGCTGTAGGACACTTGCGGTGAAATTTATAGACGTACAGTTTGGCTTCTTGAAGCAGCATTTCAGTCGGTACGAATCATTGTGTAACTGAACTTGAAGTACGGTAACGACTGTTTTGAAATACCCTAAATTCAAATACCCTAAACATTTAGAAGTTCATTTTGCATCAGGCACAACGCTGTGCGAAGGCAATAATTTGAGTACATGTCCCTGTAATATTTTCTGAGCAAGTTCTGATTTAAAGGAATCGTGATTTCATTTAACCTTTTTTGAGTGCATTTGGGTGCCTCGAGTTGCTGGGTCTCCCCTCAGCTGCCAGCACTCAGCTCAGATGTGAATAATTCAGCTCCCTCATGAATACTTCAGAGGCCGTGGTTATAACGCAAGTAATTCAGCGATTGAGTTAGGAGCTCGAAGAGAGATGTACTGAATATTACCAAAATATTATACACATTGAATTTTTTAATATCATGTAGTCTGTGCCATACATACGAATGGAGATTTGCGCGGATGTAAAGTGAATATTCAAAAGGAAAATTGGCGAGATTGGTTACGCAAACAATCAATGTTGTGCCCATAACATCTGTGGGTAGGAACACATTTTAACAGAAGAGTTATTTGATCTATTAGTTATTTGATTAATGGACCTCAAACGTGCATACAAGATGCCAATGGAGCGTGGTGCAGTTCATCTGAATGACATGACCGCGCTTACCGATGAAATTTTCAGGTCAGAAATACATGTATTGATTGAATAATTGTACACAAAGTCTGTTGCTCGCCATACAAACTTTTGAGTCATAAAATAATTTGTGCTTTAGTGGTAGCATTGACAAGCTTTCTAAGGCGTGGGCGAACTGCACAGAACTCCATGATGGCTGAAGCTGAGGAGGACGGCCATCGCGGTGCAGAAATCTTTTTTTCTTGTGCGTCTAGCTAGCAGGAGACGCAAAAAGTGCCCCTCAAGCTTCGTTGCAGGCGCTCCAGAAACTCATATCGCACACGACCCGCCTCCCTCGCCGCCGCTCCGCCAATTACTCGTTTGGGCCGCAGACCAATGAGAGACATGGACACCCGTATCGAGGAGGGAGCTCCGGCGGCAACCTGCTCCGGTTTTTAAACACCTCGCGTAGACGAACCTTTTTTTTTCCTGCAGGATAAAGAGAATGAAGGGAGAACGTTCGAACGTTTTCGTTGAGGCATTTATTATGAGTTATTCATTTTGGAGACGTTTTTAGCGCAACAGTGAATCCATTTCGAAGAAAGTGTTGTGATAATACTTGAAACGTTTTAGGATAAATTAGAGAAACTTTTTATTATTAGGATACAAGTATTTACATACATATATAATGATTTTGAAATCTTTGTATCTCTAGCAGAACCAACAATACGAATATAAGAGTCTTTCATCTCAGTGTAATTAATGAGGGCAGAGTAAGACAGAACGTTTTTTGCACGCTGAAAAATTTACATCAAAATCCAACATGGAGCTTATCAAATTTGAGGGTAATGAGACGAGCAGAGGCTTTGAAATTTTCTAATTGTGGAACGGTGGAGCGTGCCCCGTATATGCCATATATTCTCTAACGTTCACGTGTAAAGTAAAAATATTTTCCCCAGGTTGCGTGGATACGGATGAATGAGGTGAATTCTCTTTCAAAGAGAGTAGAAACCTCAGTTTGCCTCTTCATTTGAAGATGTCCGATACGTCCTTAGTACTTCTGTTCAAGGCCGATTTTTTATTGACGCAGGAGCTTATTTATTCGTGCGATGTGTCCCGAGATACATAGCCGTGGTCGAGACGTGTCATGTATACCCCCATTTTCTCTCTCCGACCGCCTCTCACACCCGGAGTGGTACGTTACAACTCGAAAGGAATTACCGTGCACACGTCACGCTGTGCACACGTCACGCCGTCCACACGTCACGCTGTGCACACGTCACGCTGTGCACACGTCACGCTGTGCACACGTCACGTCGTGCACACGTCACGCCGTGCACACGTCACGCTGTGCACACGTCACGCCGTGCACACGTCACGCAGTACACACGTCACGCTGTGCACACGTCACGCCGTGCACACGTCATGCCGTGCACACGTCACGCAGTGCACACGTCATGCCGTGCACACGTCATGCAGTGCACACGTCACGCCGTGCAATTGTCGCACCTAGCACACGTCACTCAGTGCACTTTAGTCGGTAAAGGGTTAAACCAACAAAAACGTCTGACCATTTCCCCGCTGCTTGTTCATACTCATCACACTGAGCTTCTTTTGCTTTGTGACTGAAAAATCTCTTCGATGTTAGTAATGATTTTATTCTTCAAATGAGACGATCGAGTATTTTTTCAGCCCAGTAAGTTAAATTAAGGGCTCCCTAGGTGTATTTCTTAGGTCGGCTGACCAACTCTTTCTAATTTCTTCCCGTAACTCTTGAGATTTGCCAGGCGATCACAGCCTAATTTTGTTGATGAATTCACAATTAATATGTCACCGCTCGTATGTCTTGTAATTTAAGGCTGGCTTGAATTAACGTACGTTGAAGTTCATCCCGTCCCAAGTTCTACAGAAGTCGAGACAAACAAACTTGAGCTCAACTTTAACGTTAAGAACTTAGCCGTTTGCTATTTAATTTCGAGAACGGCTCATCAACCGCCATGTGTAGTAGATTTTCTAGCTGATATATCAATAACAAATAATGCTTACAAGAGTTGTAACTTTCTCATAATTAATCCTTCCGAAAAAAACTTCTTCGTCAAATCTTCCAGCTAAATTAAAATGCGTCATCCACACGAGTGGCATGGAGCCTCACGTGGGAAACTGGGTAAACTGAATTAATTCTGGGTGAAATTTCGATAGAAAAATCGGACGTGAAATGGAGACCGAGAGGTTAACGCTGATACTCGACCGTATCAGTACCCGGAATTTATTCGCGCCAGTGTTGCAATGCATGAATTTAAATCACAGCGTATGATTTCTTTTGGGTATTATATACGGGTTTACCTCGCGTTATATGGGCTCATAATAATCACTGATGAGTTTGTAACTATGTTATCCGTAGAACAGCCTCTAATTCTGCGTAAAAATAAATTTCAGCCCTCTGTGTGGGGCAGAATTTTGAGCCAATATTTGGACCTTGACCGAGGAGCCAACTGATTTGGACTAGTCGCATTCAAAGATTTTGTTAAATAGATGATTTTTTATGCATTTATAAACATCGAAATACTATTAATTCCATGAGTTACCGAGAAGAATTGGATTGTTCCTCGGGATCAAATTTATTTTACTAAATGAACCAATTTTCATGCACGAGCGACAGCGCGCATGACTAATAAATCTCTTTTTCCGCGATAAATTTGAGAGCTTTAGCGTCCATCAATAGACACATTAACGTTGTCGCTTCATATCTCATCCAATCGACGGACGAATTTGTAAGAGAAGGTCAATCTTTCTTCAGACAGGGTGTAGAGGAAACTTTTAACGGGCTATTTCCCTTCGAATTGACGGCATGAGCTTTTAAGCATTTTCTTCTGAATTAATGGTTCATGTTATACGAAAGAACTCTCTAATTTCAATACTTGTGTCTCACAGCTTGTATTCCGCTTAGCGGAGTTAGTGTACACGACCATGACGATACGCACAACACTGCTGGACACACGCTCGAGAACCACGCAGAGATCAAATCGTATGCAGGACGAGAGCGTTCTTTTTACAAGTGATAGCGCTCGAGTTCTTGGCGCCTGCCAGGCAGTGATGTATCCTCGATGTGTTCCACTGAGATTAACGCTGTCACGAGATTGTATCAGAAGCAATAAAAGGAATTTATGCGCCTCAGCGGACCCGCGACCGGCGCGCTTGGCGGGTCCCATGTTGACAACATTGCTGAGCAGTTTTCTAATTGCAAGGAATATGAGAATGAAATTATAGGACTTCACATTTGAACGATATAGGTATTATATTTTATTGGAAAAGCAACTCACAGATCTTAAGGATAGGTTCGGGTCATGCCTGTTCTGAATTTGTTTAAATTAAAGCAATAGAGGCTCAGAAAAATTCGTATTCATGTCTTTACCATCATCTTTACCATTAGTCGGTGTGGGCAGCGTACTGCATCTACACGTCGTGACTTGACTTTGGCTGAGGTTTGAATCAGATCTCCTGGATATTTCTGAAATGAACGATATGAAAGAATGATCGTGGTATTACTACCGATCGTTGAATTGAAACGAAAGAATAAGGAAAAACATTTGTTGAATCTTGGGTGCTTTTAAAGGCCTCGGCGTTGGATGATCTCAATCGCACGTCGATATGCTTGCTATTATTTGACAAGTCAATATTAAACTTGTCATTATTTTACCAGTCAGTGTTGTACTGGTCATTTTTGCACTGGTCATTGTTGTACTGGTCATTGTTGTACTGGTCATTGTTGTACTGGTCATTGTTGTACTGGTCGTTTTAGTACTGGTCGTTAATATACAAGTCATTTTTGTATTAGTTGCTTTCATTCTAGTTAGTTATTTTCATTTTGAGGCTTCAGTGAAATTAAGCATTTTCTGTTTTCGAAATAATGAAAGTAATTTGCAGTGTTGCATCCCAATTCATAAGTATTATTAATATTACGGGTCATCTTAAGTTCGCTTGTTTCTCGCCATGAAAAATCAAATATAAATCCGAGGCACTGACTGCTACATATTCTTTCAATATACACTTTTGATGCTCCAGGTAGTCTGTGGGGCTATTTATGCACTTCTCGTATTTTTCATAAAATTCTTTATTATCAAATATCGAATTGAAAATACTTCAGCAATACTTCAGGATAATTTAAAGTTGTCCTGAACATCCCTCAAAATTTGCATCAAGTCAAAATGACAATTCACGCAATATTCCGTTTGTTTAGAAAAATAACCTGATCCTATCAGACTAATATGCTCGTGATGAATCATAGATGCATCCTTTGGAAAGATGCGTCCTTTGTAGAAAATTACAGTGAGTCACCACGAATTTTGATAGGCTACTCACTGGACGATGTGAATTGTCGTTTTACGGTTGTCTCATCCTAAATAGAACCGAATTTACGCAGTTCGTTCAGGAGTCTTTCGTTTAAAAAAATATTGGCAGCGTAAGTCCCAGGACGGTTCAGCACCCTTATGGTAGAAATTTGCAATAATGAGAAGAGTTCTCCTCCACGCGGAATGACGTTCATGGAACTCACGATTTTCTTCGTAGAAAACGCTCAAAAAAACACCAAGAATCTTAACTCTCCCGAGGCGCCTTGTGCTCGTAACGAGAACGTTTTTACAGTGCAGGATAAACTTACCCTGCGTTGAGAACCTGAGCTCTAGAATGGCATTGGAGAGTGTACGATTATGCTGTATCAGTGAGCCCTGACATTCGTACTTCTCGTTGATAGGAAATAAATTCGTAGGTACGTGGCCGGAGAGCAGGTCTCGAAGACAGACCTATTTTTCTAGCTGTCCAAGAGGCGATACTATGAGCCTCCTGTGGCTAGGATGTCTGTCTGTACGCCCACCAGGTCTGTAGGGTGTGCTACCAGCTCAATCTCATGAGAACGTTATGGTCAGTTTTTTTGGAGTTTCGGGAATTTTTTGATACTGATACCAGGTAAAATGATGATTGCAGTAATTCAATGGTAAAATTGAAGTCGACACAAATTCTGTTTGACGACCAATTTCTACACCTACATATGTACTGTAGATCTGAATCAAAACCGCTTCATCGTCATCACCTATGGAGAAGTTACGTATAATTTTGGATCCTTTTTTATTCAATCTACGTTGTAGTATATGTTGTCGAACTCTTATGTACGTTACATCCCTGTCCTCACGTACATGTGCTTAGCCGGAATTTATATTTTCAACAATGATTATTCAAGAAAATATGTTGACTATTGTAGAACAATTGGCAGTAGAGAAAGGCAGATATTCTCATTCCACCAGAAAGACACAATTTTCAGCAAAGGGGGAAGCTCAGGTAAAGGTGCACAGTGTAGGGACGAGGTGGTGTGCGGTGCAGGACGAG
>VOMN01003132.1:0-14250 GCA_014899125.1 Orchestia grillus
GCGATTTTTTGGATGAGATTCTCTGGAGGAGCTGCAATCTTGAACAGAGACTAACTATCCATAAGATTGTTAACATGACAACAATAACTGCAAAATAATCAAAATAGCTATCTTTCGGAAACAAATGATTTCCTTAAATTTCAGTAATTTCTAAGATTTCATTGAGGCTGAAATGTTTTTTTTATCGATTATTCATTGCGAGGCCTGTGTTGTGTACTGTGGTATGCTTGACGTTCTTTAATGTAGGTTTGAGTGCCATAGAATTTTCTAAAATGTTTATAGAAATCAAAGAGAAATGCAGTGGCTCATTTGTTGGTATCGCACGCGATTGCTTAATCAATTAATATCGAGCTTACAATAACCTGATCACTCACATTCTGTGTTCAGATGCTTTTACTGTAATGGAGAGATTACTTTAATACACTTCAGAGTGCGAAGCGTTTAACTGTCGCAAAACAATATACAAAAATGTGTCATGGACAGTGTTGCAATATATTTTTTGTGTGCCGTGCTACAGGTCTAAACACTTAGCGCAAGTCTACGGAATTCCAGCCGAATATTTAACTTACTCTGCCAGTCTATCAAGTCTATTGGACTGAAATTATATGGAAATACAAGTATAGCCATGATTTCACTTGATTCAAATGTTGTTATATCAACTTATATTTCGAGCTCAAATTTCTGCTTCTGTGCAATGCTTTAACATAAGAGTAAAATGAAATTGACTTTCTTGTAAATACATTATAAAAATAAATGTTTCATCATGATCCCGTTTGCAAGAGTGTGATTCGAAACATCTAGATAATTTCTAGAGTTCTGGAAATTCGTTCTAGCCAGTGGAAGTGAATGGAGCTGTTAGCCATTTTTGAATAAAATGAGTGATAGAAACGGTCATAAATTTTATTGTTACCAGAAAAATCATTCATTCAGTTCAGACTGCTATCCTCAAAACTCTTTAAATATCCGCATTCATTTCTAACTCGAACGAATGAAATGCTTCGTCATTTCTGAGTAAATTTTTAGACAATGATGAGTGTATACAATATTATGTATATTCATTTTTCCCAGGGTAATTTCTTTTTGATTCTTTTAACATCACGCTTTTCAAGTAGTATTTTTCGGTAAAATAAGTATTTTATGCTGACAGGCCATCATTTGATTTACTTGAAGGATCGCATTTATATAATTAATTGAAAGAGATAATTAGAAGATTTTTAGTGAAACTCATTAGTTTCACGAATTCATTTGTATTATTAACACATTTGTTGAGTGTACTCGCAAATTTTCCAAAATCGCTAACCGCAATTTGGACAGGATCACAATGGTGCAAGGAGTCCTCGTTATACGGTAATTTTTTATTCTTTCTTATGTGACTATTTTCATGTATTTTCATGTCGGTAGAGGCGCCTTTTAACGCACTGGAACGACCCGGGTTCCATGCATTTTCATTTTCTATATGAACCATCTCTCAGGATGGTAAAGCTTCTACAACTCTCGCTGAAAATGTCTGGCGTATATGAAATAATATTCCTGTATTGCTTCGAAGGGCAATGCAAAATTCGCCTGCAGCTCCGGCAGATATTGACCTGAGGTGGCAGTGACCAACCCCAGCATCGTGCCCACCTCATGCTGTACACGACCGCTGGCAGAACTGCTGAGTCACCATGAGACGCTAAAATTTTACGAGAGGAAGCTTTAGAAATCAGGCGAGTAATCATTAAAATAAGTGAGGGAGCCTTTCTAGTCACCTATGTTGGTGCTGGATCTACCCCACTTGGAGAAAGAGGTATTTCGGTTTGTCTGTACATATACTATTATCGGTATCAAGAGTGTTAACATTTACTCTATAGAGAAAATATATACGTAAGGGTGATAAGAGATATAATAGAATCACTGGATTCTAAAAAATGGATCACAATCCAGTGGAAAAAAAATGGAATGATTACGATCACAAGAAAAACTCTTTTCAATTTTATATACTCGAATAAAATAATTTGAGGATAACTTAGTAATGCTGCAGTTGATCAAGGTATGATGAAGTAAGCCTGCGCTAATACGCTATCAAGAATGACTTCAGATAGTTTGGCTAAACACCGTGGCTTATCAAATTTTATTTTAGACTCAACTGCACCGCATACACACATAACGTTGTAGTTCATTCGACTTGATGTCGCCCATTCGTCTCCTCTTGAATCATTATATTTTAAGTATTTTCACGCATATAAAAAATAGCATTCGAAATCAAATGAAAAAAGGAACTGAATGATTCGAAAAGGTAGTTACTTCTCAAATGGAAAATAATTCTATATATCAATTCTGAACCGGATATATGAGCAATAAAATGATGAGGAATATGTTTGTGACACCTTGCTTGGGTCTACTATACTTATATTAAAATTACCAGCTCTTCTGTTTTAAACCTCGAGTGTGTACCATCAAAACTGTAAGCCATTACAACGTGACTCCCACAATTATTTTTAAGGTTGTAGCCTTAATGATTGAAAAACGCATGTGTACCATGCTTTTTATACGACTGATTTCGGAATGAATGATTTTTCTATCTTTTTTTAAATTACGCAACAGGTCGATGCGGCACACTGTTTACAGATGCCGAAGTCCCCATAGCACGTAACCTAAGAAGCCATCTCAGGACACAGTCTTGTGCCTGTACACACCATGTCAATTATCTGAGCTATGATATCTCTAAAATCGTATAGACACTCCTACAAGTATGCCGAGTTATGTCTACACGAAGTTCTACAGCTTTTACCAAACTCAGAGTCTCATGTGCTTCCTTCATTCTCAATTGAAGCATTGCATTTTGAACATGCATGCATTCAGAGCGTTGGCTGACTCATTTGAAACAAATCTACGTGCGTTCCTCTTTCCGTTCACACGTGCGTTTGGTTCAAATTTTTTTTCGCCAGGATAGAGCTCCGAGCACATTGTTCTAAGCAAATTATGAATACATATTACATTAATGCGGGACACGAAGGATCGTAACGGTCTCTGAGGCAGCAACACAGAATTTTTTAACATCCTCAAACAACTTTCTGTAATGATCTTATTTTTATACCGTTGCTGGACACGGGGTATTCCCGAGAGCATTTACTCACGCATGATTAATAACCTTACACTGGTGTAAATTCTTCATGTTAATTCTGGTGCAAATTCTTCTGGTGTAAATTCTAGGCAGACCTTCTTCCCAGGACGATAAAGAATAATTTCAGTCATCTTATAACGAAGACAGAGATTTCACAGACGAATATTTCACAGTTTAGCGAATACTGCATCTCAGCGGTGTCATTGACCTCAGCAACGCCAGCGGAATTGCTGGCCTCTGCATGCTCCTCGGAACCAAGAACAAATCATGTATAAAAATACACAAGTCGTAGCAGCAACAGCGAAGAAGCTGGTTCGTAAAAAAATGAGACGTCTCGGCGAATGTGTCACTGGGAAAGCAATTTTGAAGTAAGCTTGTAAAACTTTGCTCACCATATTTTTAACACAATTTTTCTCGATTTTTACCTCGTTTCGAGGGTGAAGTTCACGTTGTGAAATTTCAAAATGTGTAACTACAGCGATGCTTGAAAAGTACTCGTATTTTTACTGCGAGTGCTTGGCTCGGTTCAGCTTGCTTGTCCTATTAACAGCCCATAATTCCAACAAAAGAATCAGGGAATCCCAAAGCAGGTTCAGGATTTGCGGGTGCATTGATGAGTCTCTCGCTTGAAAAACGAATCATCATCCAGGACGGTTGGGGGGCACCTTGAAATGACCCGGGTATACTCAACCAATCAGCCTTTCGTAAAATTGTACCGCCTCCTTCCACCCAACTCATGTTAGAAGAGACCTATCAGGAAGAAGTATTATTTCTTCTTTCTTAAATTTAATTTTTCTGAGGTATATGGGAGGAGCTTCGAAGATTATTTACAAAATTCTTGGTCGTATATAACCGAGGGAGCGTCCGATATTTGGGCATTCCCATTTAGGACTCGGTGAGTAATACTTTACAGCGCAGTACGCTAAGTCACAGCGCGGTACGCTAAGTCATAGCGCGGTACGCTAAGTCACAGCGCGGTACGCTAAGTCACAGCGCGGTACGCTAAGTCAATGCGTCGTACACTAAGCCACAGCGTGGTACACGAAACTTTAATCTAGTATTTCCTGAAGCTGCTGTGGGGAAAACTCCACAGTCGTTACAAAAGGAATGCGTGGTTTTAATTCGCTCAATTTTAATTTTTCATTGCATATTTAAAAAAACGAACTTCCCTCACACGAGTTGTTGTCTTAGTTTTTGTACTGCTAGTAGAGAAGGTGTTCGCAAAATTCCTAACAATAGAATATTTTTGGGAGTTTCAAATGGAACTGTTCAAGTTTCTGGTGCTAATGCAGGCAAAAAGAATTTCCATTTCGAGTTGATTAATGAAAAAAATGCAAGTGTCTACGAATCTTTTTTTTTGTGGCTATGCAGGCAGAACTTTTATGGGATCTTATAGTTCGTATAATCACGCAGCTCGGTACCATAAGATTGTGCATTCTATCTCTAAATAAAATGTGGCTTACGCTTACCAAATATTTGTATCGTTGGGCATAATAAGAGCAGAGTTTTCTTATTTACAAGGTGGTTTTGACTTGAGTTTTCCAGACAGAATTGAGGGACTCGATAGGGACCAAAGTATTTTACGAATGTACGTAGAATTAGTGCTTTTGGGGAATAGTAGCAATTTAGGTACATACATTTACTCTGGCCATCTTCACGGCTGAAAAATGAATAGATGCCGTTCAAAAAGGAAGGTCAGTGCACCATTCTGGATCTACATGCCGCATAACACGAAATTCAACATATTTTTTAAAAACATGTTAATTAATGGATAATTTCATCCAATTAGGAAACAGTGTGCAGTGCTACAGAGCTGATCGCTAAAGTTTGTTAGGATTTTCCTTACTTCGTATAATGCATATATGTGTTATAATACATCTGTTCCCCAGAAAAAATTTCAGGATATATGTAAATAGGCCTTTAAGAATACATCAATTTACTTCATCCGTGGTCAGACATCGGTTAGGCGTACACGACAGTGGCTGAATGTGGTCGGCAACAGGTACGATTAGCGCTGACACATGGGTAGTTAATGGTGGATTCAAATATTCATCGTGAAACCACATTGCTGATCGCTTTATTGTAGATACCATGAAAACGTTCAACCCCTAATGGGCGCATTGAATTATTCCACCCCTAACGATATGACTCAGCAGAGTCAATCAAAGGGTAAAGGGCTGACTCTTCTTCTTCTTCTTAGCAGTCTCACGAGAGTAGGAGCGGTACTGCTCCTGTTGTTCCTATAATATCCTCTACCTCCAAATCAGTTGTTCCTCACATGATTCAACATTAACATCAGCAAAACGGGCTGTAGTTAAAATAAACAGACTGTAGTTCAACAAAACGGGCTGTAGTTCAACAAAACGGGCTGTAGTTAGACAAAATGGGCTGCAGTTAGACAAAACGTGCTGTAGTTCAACAAACCTGGTTGTAGCTCAACAAAACGGGCTGACTCGTAAGGAGAAGTAATCTAGACATTTCCTGTAGAAGTAATCTATATCCTAACTAGATAGAAGTAATCTAAATCCTCTCTATCTCAGGAGACATCAGTGCCCGCTGTGCCAGGTCACCAGACAACATGACCCTCTACTTGACGCTCTCTGTGCTGGCTTCCGTTTTCGTGCCCGCAGTGCACGGAGGCGGAGGACTGGATAGCTTCTGGACCAAATTCAATGGCTTAAAAGTAAGTGCCGCCAAAGTCAATGCCACCATGAATGATTACGCAGTACACAGGACGTCATTTTTTGGTGAGATCATGAAATGATTCAATTCTTTAAGAAATGACCTTCTGACGAGGACTGTTGAACGGAATTTCGGTAGCTTTCTGCAAGTGAAAACGTTAAAACTTTGAAGTTGTGTACACGTTATACGTATGTTTGAGAGGAAGTAAGAGTCTATTCCGACGCTGAAAGCCTGCTGGGATCATTTTACGGACTGCAATTGGATAAGTATTTCTAAAAAGTATAACTTCTAGTTGCCTAGATTTATTAAGATGCCTAAATATTTCTATTAATCTTTATTGATGTCTGAGCGGAGGCAAACTGCAGCCGAGTTTACGCGTTGATGCTCTGCTGCATCGACTGATAAATTTCATTTTTGGATTTTTATGAGTCTGCAAAAGATGAGGCGCCGGTTCATAACTCCAATTGTTTCAGAAGTACAGGGTGACTCAAAAAAACGAAAACCTTTGAAAACCCCAATAAAAATAAAAAATCACCAAAAAATGATATTGAAAGCAATTAAATACCTACAACTTGCCACTTAAGAGACAATAACCCGAATTATCAATGTTTGGTAAAAAAGTTGTAAAAAAAGAATAAACCACTATGCGTTTCAACAGTTCCCATTTTTTCTTACCTTCTGTAAAGAGCATTTGAGGGACTTTTTCCATAAGAATCTCTGGCCAGCTGCACATCCAGACAACATTTTATAAACTAACTTTAAAAAAAGGCTTTAAAAAAGGCTTTTGGAAGGCTTTAAAAAAAAAAATTATAAACTTTGTCGAGGTCTGTTTTTGAGCAGAATGTCTCTTCGCTTTTTGACTTTAAGCCTGTCAGCCTTCACACAGGCTATTTCACGTTTGGATAAAATTCATTAAGTGCAAATCCCCGGCTTTTTTCTTATGACTTTGTCGCCAAAGTTATAAGACTGGCAGCGACGCGACAGCCACGGAAGGTCACTTTCAAGTCCATGCACTGCATTTGATTGAGATTTATGTTCTGAATTTTCCTCGGTGAGGAGATCATAACTTTCCATCGAACTGAAAATTCTGATAGGTAAATCTTAAAGTCCCACCCAGTCTATAAGTCATACGTGCCCGAAAAATTTACCCATCAAAATTATCAGTCGGGCACTGTCTCCTGCCAGACCAGAGACTTAACCGTTCAAAGAAAAAAAGAATCTGGAACTACTTTTCGTTATTTTATTTTACTATTATTTTGTAACCAACAATAATCATCAATTTAAGAAAAAACAGATTTTTGTATTAACTAAGAAACTACGTTAGAAAAAAGAAACATGCAAATACCTAATTACTTGGCATTGAGCTGATTATTTGACAAGTTTTTATGCTGTGGTACACAAAAGTCCTACGATCACGAAGTACACGAAGTCCTAGGAGTCCAACGATCACGAAGTACACGAAATCCTAGAATTCCTACGATCACGAAGTCCTAGAAGTCCTACGATCACGAAGTACACGAAGTCCTAGAAGTCCTACGGTCACGAAGTACACGAAGTCCTAGAAGTCCTACGGTCACGAAGTACACGAAGTCCTACGACTCACGCTACGGTTATGACAAAGGATGTATTTGAGTGGATCATCAGAATTTACTCTGAGAGCTACGTACATTTATTTGCATTGAAACGAAAGAACCCTATCCTGATTTTAACTTTGGAAAATGTGTGAAATCTAACACAGACTGCCTATTTTATTTGACTGCCTACTAGCGATATGTGATGCTCAACTTGATTCATAAACGAACAAGTTTGAGTTGCAAGAAGCAAAAAAGTTCGAGATAATCGATATCACTGATGATGAGCTTAATGACTCGCAACGTCTGATTTCTCTTATATGTAGGAAAAATAATCTTAATACAGGGTGGTTAAATTTGAAGGGCCGATGTTGATTTTGAATAAAACACAAATTAGGTTCATAATGGGCCTGAATAACTTTAACGCGTTGCTCGATTGTGTATCTTACCATGGTTCAAATTGAGTTAGTCTGAAGTAATGAAATGTAAAATTAAATGCAGAAAAAACTTGACGATTAGGTATGGTTCACATCCAAAATCGGCCCTTACAATTTAACCACCCTTTATATGAATTCTCTGGGTGAGGTTTTTTTCGCCCTTCTTTCTATTTTGATTCATAAATATTTGGCCAGTTCATGGATAGCTGCCTGACCCCTGAGGGCACCGGGTCCTGGGTGCAGCAGGCGCAAAAGGCACTTACGGACTGCAACGCTAAGTACAAGGGGCGGTCTGTCTCCGTCAGGTCGGTGGAGGAGGCCGACTGGGACGCCATCTTGGTAAGTTCGCGCTCAAAATTTTTGTTCATACCAAATTAGTGTCGGGGACAGTTTGGAAAGCAGTGTATCGAAGCACTCACAGAAAAAGACTTAGGAATTTTTGCGGTATTCTTGTGGAATTGGCCACAATCGTTTTCGTATTTGTGAATGACGTGATTAGTTTTTAGGGAGACTCTATATTCTATTTCTAACCCAGAGGTAAGACAAAATATAATAAATTTCAAAATTTCTTGGATCCTGAACTTTTTATAAACACAATTCATTCTTTGCGGTACAGAACACATCCGTGTATAAAAGTATAATTTATTAATAATAATAAGTCGGTAAAAATAGGACAAACTGATAGAAAAGATTTAATGTGTATGGGTGTCATATATGTATATACTTCAGACGTATGCTGCTGGAAAAATCACGAATGCAGCTTGCATATATCAGGAATGCAGCTTGTATATATCAGGAATGCAGCTTGTATACATCATGAATGTAGCTTGTATATATCATGAATGTGGTTTGTATGTACGAAAATTCGAAATTTTCATTTTTTACTATTTATCTTGGATGTTTGAAGCAAGCATTGCAGTCTTACAATGATGTATGATATGTAAACATCATCGTCAATAAAATTTTCCTTAGCTTATCAGTAGAATTTTATAGAACTCATTCAGTAATTGTAATTTCCACTTTAAAAGAGGTAAATCTTACCAATTTTTAGTCATTCCTGTAAATGTTGGTGTTTTCGTATATACGAAAATTATTAATAAGAACAACAAATTTTTTATTTTGCTCTTCAATTATTCGACTTCTAAAAAATTGGCTCATTTTCCTACAGGATAGGATTTCTTCAGCTCCCTCTCGGAAGGTGAGATGCGGCACACGAAATATATATATATACTTGCGGTTTCCCATGCTTACGTTGCAAAATATAATGCACTCAAGCAGTAGAAAATATTTATTCAAGCCCTTGCTATAATTCATGTTCACGGTGAACTGTGGACAAAATTATTAAAATGAGAAAAACGATATGACACTGCTACGCTTTTTTGATCTTTTACTTTATCTTTGACATTCTCACTGATATTTTACTCAATCTTCCGATTTAGAAAACTAAAAAGAAACTAATATGGGGCTTTTATTTTTTCCAGCGCCGGTCTGTCATCCTCTCTGCTGAGAAGATACAGAAAATCAAGGAAAAACTTTCAAAAAAAATTGAAATTTACAGATGCGTCATGCAAGAAGTACGAGTGGTAAGTTCCTTGCCGTGATGGATCAACTGAGAGGGATAAAAGATCGCTCTTCCTCTTGAACATGAGGTAAATATTTTAATTTAAACGGGGCACTATGCCCCATTCACGATGTTTCAATCCCCGTTCAATTTATAAATTTGTTAATTGTTCACACTTATGAGAATGTGGACATGTCTGTGCTATTCAGTGTCCTAGAGCTCTGAATAGAAAATAAGTGAATCATTCGAGTTTAATGCTGGTTTGCAATTTGTACTGATGTTCAGTTATTCTTTTTTAAAAGTTTCATGTGGCCAGCTCACTCACATTTTTTAGTTGAATTAACGGCTTATGAGTAGACGTAAATGAAAGAGCAGTATCGGTCTTTTCAAAAGATACGGAAATAAAAGCGCTTTCAATATTTGTTATGCGCAAGGCATATTTTAGAGCAATCCTTCCCAAGTGAACATAGCCATTTGCAATGCTTGAATTTAAAAAAAAGAAAACAAGTCTAAACAGAGCGGTTTTCGCTTTACTTTATGAAATTATTAGTGATTTGCCGGTAATGGTGGAGAGATAATTCAACCTAAATTGCATCATATGAATCATTTCAATTATAGAAATTGGTACATTCACTTCAATTCGCACAATTGTAATAAAATAAAAAATTCCGGACGTGTGAAGACCTTCCGAAACAGTCTGCGCTAATTTCTACAGAAAACAGAAATCAATTTATTATGAAACGGAAATGATAATTCGGCAACTTTTCTTATACGAGACTCAATAAGTATCCTATTTACTTTTATTCCTTCCTAAACTTTAAAAGTACTGCAATTCACCCCTGTCTCGAGCGTTGAAAATAATGAAAACTAAAGAGGAAAAAAGAAGACGAGATTGATTCCCCCTACCACAGCTGAAGACATCCAGTAAAATTGGCGAAACGATCTTAAACGCGTCATCATCTTGCAAGTGTGTACATATATGAAAGGATAAGAGACTTGTTTTATTACGTTATGTAATGCTTCTAAACGGCTGTTAGTCTGACTTCAAGTGATCCTCTATTTAGGTCGCAAACGTTTATTTAGTGCCTATTGAATATTTGTGGCGCAATACATGCGGGTGTAATATACGGTGAGTTTTCAACTGCGCATGCGAGTAGTTTTGGAAAAACAACTCCTAGCTTGACGTCTCTCGTTCTTTTCTAATTGATAATGTTGAGCCCTCTTATTCTGGCTCGAATAAACTCATCCGATACCAATGCATTAGTTCTGACTGAAAACATCTTTTTTAGAACGATGCCAACAACTCTGTATCCACAACCAACTTCATGGGGGTGTACCGCAGTTATAACATCTCGTCGAAGCTTCTGGCCGACGCCGAGCAGATGGTGATGCAATGCCACGCATTCAGTGTGAGTCTGTTTACATTCATGAACGCTACTCTTTTTCGTCGAATTCCTAACTTGAGTCTGTCGTTAGCGTTGAGCAAAAGCGGTACCCACACCACCTAAAATTCAATGAAGTGGGGTTGCGTCGGTGCATTTTTATTTTCTACGTACATGCATAGTGCCCTAAAATGTAAATGAGAGAATATATCTACAAATAGATGACTGCAATGCTTCATCCAAAAACATTGATATATTAGTTTACAGTGCTAAATTTACGAGTATGGATCTAAAATTATGCTTCCATTTGTTCAAGTCACTCATGAACTCAACGCTTCATCATCATACCAATTTCTGCTACTAACACATTAAAGCACAGGTAAATATATGATGAGTTGTGTCGTACGGAAAATCTGATGAATTTACAGGCACTCGTTTTTATAAGCATAGATTTTTGCAAGTTAGTGTTAAAATAAATTTATACATACATGTGAGCGCATTGCTGCAGTGGCAGGTGGAGTGTGAGGGCGTGCATGGTGGCTTTGTGGTTTCGAGCAGACCAAATGCCTTGAGCGTACCTTACGCAAGAAGTCTCATTCCAGTAAAAATATATAGAATATTGAGCTAATTTAGAGCGTTAATGCGTTCTTAATAAATTTGCTCGAAGCTATATAGACGTATACAACCTCCAACCGCTGGTTGAGTTGAACCAAATACCCCTAGCTTATGGTACCGATGTTTAGAACCATTTATTGTTTCGGTTTAAAATTTTTTTCATCGGTCCATCAGTAGATTCGGTGGGTAGTCAATTGCAAGTCAAAGTAAGTAAAATTTTCGTCTGAAAAACCGTAGACTTGAGCTTATTGATTCATAGTAGGCTAACTTAGTTGTTCTACCCTGCTATGTAAGTCAGCAAAGTATGTTGTTATACATTTATAGCTACATGTTTGGGCATCGGTTTTGATAAGAGTGTATGACACATACAGGTTTGCAAACGGTAATCACTCTTATCGGGGTGAATGACATAGGCATGCGTGGGTGTGTGTGTGTATGCGTTGCATTTATTTGAATAGACTGTAGAGTTATGTATCTGCGTTTCAGTTACATTACCAACTGTCAGGTGAATGGTATATGGTACTTATTTACTCGCTAGTAGACGCGCCCAGCTAAAAAATGGCGGGGCTAATGATGTTAATTTCTTAAGGTGTCCTCTTATTTACGGTAAATCTGGCATGAAATACTGCTTTTTACAGTATCACTGATACGGACTGCCTTCTCTGACAGTCTCTCTGATTAATTCCAAATTTGGACCTGGCAATTTTCTCCTATCTAAATCCTTAAGAGCGTGACCGACGGACAGACCAAGGACGCAAAGAAGTAACACTGGACTATTATTATATAGTGGTATTATATAATAGGCACACGAAAAACATCTGGTAATATGGATTTATTTTGCAGGAATGTCTACCACTTGCGGATGATAAAGATCTCATAATTCCAGCGGACGTCATCAGGACCAGAGCGTTCCTTGAGTGCGAGTACTGCTTACGCTACTGGCTTTGTCTGAAAGACGACGTCAAGAGTAAAGTAGCGAAAGGAGCTTTTGATTTCGCCGGACTGGACGGTAGCTTTAGCTATCTGAAGAGTGACGAGGATAGAGCGGTGGCCATACTAATGGCCGAAGAGTTGGTCGGCCCCGATGATTTTAACTTGTACGAATAGATCGGTCACTGAATTTTTCCATCAAAATTATTGACAAGTTTTGCAATAGACCGACGACCTTTAAAGCTCTTCTCGGGCATTAAATTTGATAAAAACATCGAAGTGAACGGGTATTTTTTAATTCAATTATTAAAGATAGTAATTATCTGATGAATAAATTGTAAATCATCATCAAATAAGTTTTTTGCGTAGTGGCTAGCAGTATGAAGGCTGTTTTTCCATTATCATAGACAATACAGAAGTTTTAATTATTTACCAAGGTTTAAGCATTTCTGATCAACAATTACGACAATTATATCGAGTTTCTGATGAAATGTTGTCTGTAAACCTTTGTTTACAATTGCAAGTATGTGAATCAAGTTAACTAAGAAACGTTATGTAATACTCTTAGAATACGCCACGATGAAGACAACTAGTGTGAAGAGCGTTCACGGTTTAGTCACTGAAAAACAAATTTAAATAAATTTAGGAACATGAATAAGAATTGGAATCAAGAGAAGTATTCTAATCTGCACGCAACATATTTCTAATCTGCAAACAACATATTTCCAATCTGCAAGCAACATATTTCTAATCTGCATGCAACATATGTCTAATCTACATACAACATATTTCTCGACAAAAACAGTTTCCGCAGTTGGTCACTCGGTAAGCATTTAGCACTCCGTTTTCCTCCCACTCAGTCTCCATTTAAGTGAGAATTATGATTGAATAGTTTCGGGACAAGTGACTTCCTACAAATGGCTTCGGTCATGTTTCTGGAATACCTAACCCGGTTAATGATTTTCAAAGGTTGAAGTATTTCTGGTCGTACATGTATGCAAGAATGTACATGTATGCAAACATGTACATATATCAGGCAGATATGGGGTACATAAGGTACCACAAGTAGTACATGACTGGTAGTATATGAGGTACCACAAGTAGTACATGACCTGTGGTACATGGGTTACCACAAGTGCTACAAGACTTGTGGTACCACAAGTAGTACATGACTTGTGGTACATGAGGTACCACAAGTAGTACATGACTTGTGGTACTTGAGGTACCACAAGTCTGAGTTACTGCCTGTCACCCGCCACTAGTTTCAAGGGATCGATGTATGCAGAGGATCTTGTCTGGACTCCGTTGACATTGTGGCTAAGAGGCGAACTACATTATATAAAATTACACAAAATTATATCTGTGCTACCTGAGTCACGTGGTCACGAAAATCCCGCATGCTTACAGAAGTTTTTGTAAGTTATTGTGCTGGTGTTTGCGTTGGAAATTGCGCGACAACAGTTGCATTCCACAGGCCGGAGATTTTTAAAAATTGTTCTTAGAGAGCGTGGCAAAGAAGAAGCTAATATATGCCATGTAATTAGAAATTTTCTCCGTTTCTAAACATGTGAGAGGCACACCGAAGACGAGTATGGGTAGATATGCATAAGTCTGAATCATGCTTTATGCGTTTAGGATGTTACATGACAGTCCTCACTGTTGGTAACATTGATGTCTGTTTTCGGAAGAAATTAGTTTAGAATGGCCTAGCTAAGAGCAGCTTCGTCAGCGTACACAGTGAAAAAAATTGTGCTTGGACTAGTCCTCGAACATCGTCACAACACACTTCAATTCTGGCTTATCGCGGTTTCTCATCAAGATTATGTAATTTAGAAATATATATTTACCACAAGTAGTTTACATCAGATAGAGGTTTACAATCAAATGAGGAATGACGAAGAGCCGGGATCAGGATTTATACCACATTTGGGCCCGAATAAGCTACAAGGCTTCTAGGGCAATCTATATA
>VOMN01003136.1:0-13460 GCA_014899125.1 Orchestia grillus
CCCTACCGCCCTTTCTTTCATACCGCCCCCTCCAGATCTTTGCACCGCCCCCCAGGGGGGCGGTACCGCCCACTTTGGGAACCACTGCTCTACCACATCTTCTACATTTTCCTGATCTTTCACCTACTTATTACAATTTCTTCATCCATTGATGCATATTTTCAGGTTCAAACCAGAGATGGAATCTGCGTTCAAAGACTTTGTCACATCATAGGCAATAAGTTTTTATCAACGTGGATTATATAATTTCGTTGATCGACGACAAAGATGCATAAATGATCACGGTTCATATTTAGACTGGTTTTAGTGTATTTACTGTTCATATTTTCATGATAAACTACATGTCTGAAATCGACCATTATATCCGTAACAACCTAATGGTTAATACCAAAAATATTAATTAAATAGAATTTTATTCCCATTATGCAAGAAATTTCAAATACTAAGCTATCCTTAAAAATAAAATATACGTAAAGCTTGATAATTTTACCGCTAAATTTAAATTCCCTCAAAAATATAGATTCTATGTTCAGACAATGTATGAAGTATAATGCTAGTTCATATAGAAATGCATTACCTTCCAGGAAATTTGTTCCTTCAAGGTTTGGCCCTTTTCAACATTATTAATGACTCTAATACATACAAACACGCAAAAAATCAATGATATAAGTCCTTTGTTCTTCGCAGCCTGTATACAATATCCCGAGCTAGATTCAGGAGAGACTTCCACACGTAGGGAACCTCACACAGTCAGCTCAAAATCCTATCATTTAGTATTTGCTCTACCTTGTTGCTGCATGCGATGTGTTTCGAAAACAATCTGTATTGAAATTAGTAAAAGAAAAGAGATCAGACGCGCCTTCATTCGATTTCCTAGAAATTAATAAGCTTTCGTCCTTCGACGTTTTCGGTGTTCGAAGAATACCCGGAGTTTTTTTAATAAACAGTTGACATTTGTCACATCACATAGTCTTGAACTTCATGTAAGTCCTGAGTGATTTCATTTTCATGAGATTTTACGTCATGGACAAGAGAAGTTACAGTAAGCAGCAATATTTGTACCTACCTATACCTACCCAGAAATTACTACTAAATTACCTTTGCATTATTGGACAATTTTTCTTCGAAACTTCATCTAAATAATAGCTTGGCATATCGGCCTTTAGCGCTTTTCAACTTGAGTTCTATGCTGCTAGCTGTTTTTCTGAAAAATATTTAAGCATAATTGCGATATGAATCATTTCATTGCATCTGATTCCGAAGTTCCATAACGGACGGTATTGCTTTGGCCATCACTACAAAACATGAGCCATTTAAAAATGACCTTTGTCGTCAGGTCTAAGCACTAAGGTTTCGTTAGAACATGAAGCTTTGCAGAAGGGTTCATTTTGTCACATAGAATCTCCAAATGATTAAATGAGGTCACAGTGCGTTGCTGTCAAATGTTGCTGTCCCTAAATTCAAACCCAGTGAAAAATCCAAGACCATCACTCAATTTCAAACAGCAAGTATTTTTGGATCTATTATACAGGATGGATGCAACGCTTCATTTTACTAGGTCATTCATCGTGAGTCTGTAGAACAACATACACCTATCTGTCAGTATCACATTTTGCCCCCTAAGCACTCCAATCATTATGATTCTTTGCGTGTTAGATCTGGTCCCTGCAATTTGTTGTACGAACCAGCGACTTTTTTATAATTTCACAAACCCGTAGGTTCATTTCCTCCATTCTCCGACGAATTCAATATTGTCCAGCCAATTGGACCTCGTAGTTCTTTTCTCGAGACCGGACATTGTTTCTTTTCATTCTGTGATTCTTCCTCTGCTGTGCAGAACGTTCTCTTTAAAATTCATGACACCTCTCTGGCAGACTCATTCCTCAAGTGGGGATAATATAATCTATCCTTTATGAAGAACATGAACATGGTTATCAGAAATTATGCCCGCTTCAAAACGTTTACATTTTCTGGCATGCGGAGTTTTCAAAGTACATTAGTTCCCGTTTCTACTGAATGCAAACAGTGTTATTATGTTCGTTTTAGCAAAATATTACAGAAAGGGACAAATTATATTTTATTTTGGCTACGGATTTATTCGTGGTAAAGTCATTCAATTATCAAGTTCCGTATACATTTACTTTACATTCTTCTACTGTGAATACAAACTCACTGGCAAAACAATATTTTGAGAATTTTCAAATCTTTCTGTAACATATCATATATTCTTTCGACATTATGAATACAGTCATGAGGTAACAACGAAAGTATTTAAATCTTCTTTGTACTATCCAGTCGGGGCAAGAATAAGATAACAAAGAAAAATCGGAAAAAACATTAAGTTCGAACGTCTCGAACGTTTCTCCCTTTCAACGAAATTAGCAATGCAAAAATTAAAATTAATTAAGAATCCCAATGAAATAGGGTTGTATTTTATTGGTATATAAATTTCCAATAAAAATAGTAAAAAAAGATAAACACGAAATGCACTGAATAAGCCAGAGGTTCTCAAAAACATATTTTATGCAGTTACACATAACTTTCAGAGGGTTTTTACGATTTTTCTTCGGCATCTCATTGTTAGTGACCTTGCTACGCAAAACCAGATTTATCTAGCGTTATTCATAATATTTATGGTAAAGAAGCATGAAACCATTTTCATTGCTGCATTTTTTATACGACCTGCGTAGAAGTAGACATTTTTTTGACATTTTGGCGCATTGTCACAGTAATCACCGCGCCACTTTTGCTGCATACATCCGAAAAGATCTAGTAGTAGCCACATCCAGGCAGAAAATTCCATGAATTTACCATTTTACATTCATTGTCTACAAAGAATTAAGACTGCAAATTTAAGCATTAAGATTTAACTCTATTACACAGCTAGTCGTTCTCTCCTTATCTGATTCTACGCATGTAGAATTTGTTGCGACCCAGGGGCATTCTTTCGCAGTTTTTTTGTCTCTTCGACCATCACACATATCGGAGTTGCAGGGAAAAATCGCCAATGCACGATAATCTCAGTCAAGGATTCTAGTAATTTTAAATATAGATTGGGTTTTGTGGACCTTTTAAAGGCTTTTTGACTTCTTGACTGGCGTTAAAGTTCATTGGTGTCCCATCTTACCCACAAAGGGACACTGCGGTTCCTACAACAACCCACTAAAAAGGCTGCCGTTTGTTGAATACTGCACAGATTGTGTCAAAGTTTCAGTCCTGCGCATGGAACAGTGTTTTCATTATCAGAATGAAGTTTCAGAAGTTTTCGGGAAAAGTATTCGAGTTATGGCCAAATATTTGATTTGCTTATAATTTGAAGTGTTTTTTAGTGACAAGGGATTTTTTAGTCGCAATTGTGACTGACAAACGCTCGTACACAGTACTCTTGCTGTATAAAAAATTTGTAGATAGAAAAATGCAATTTCGTTCCCTCATGAGGAGGTGTCCCAAGCTTCACCGCTTTCCCTTTGGAAAATTTGCAGCACTGAAAGCCTATCAGGGCGTATGATAGAGTCTATGAAGCGTCGAGTCCTTAAAAGTAATCAACATCTAAGGTACATTAGTAGGTCTCCTGTCTGTTAAACGCACCGCGATGATCACTGATGATAACAATTGCGTTAGAGTCGATTTTGCGAGAAAGATCTGGAAGCGCCAGATAAAATCGTTCGATGAAAATCCCCTGTAGAAGAGCTTATATGCATGTTCTGTTGACGCATAAAATTTTGAAACTTTATGGAGTGTCATTAAGAGTATACCTAAAGCTTCAGGACGTTGGTTTAGCTCAGAACTTTGATAAGGTGTTTATAAGAGCAACCGTTAACAACAATCACTTTACAATGAATAAATTTCATGAAATTTTGTTAGCTTCAACGCAGTCCTAGTTTTAAAAACAGACATGACTTAAAGCGTTAGCTGTTTATTCATATTACCTAAATGCACACCTTACCTAGTGTCCGTGTATGTTGTCATGCACAGTGGGTAGATTCACCAACTTTTTTCGTTTCTATATAATATCTCACGTTGCTAATTTTATTTCCTGTCAATTGAATTTTGATGATGAAAGTTAGATTCAGACATGACATTCAATACCATAAAAAATATTTGACTCCTCTTATCGTATGTATTCTTTCAGTTACAGTTAAAAATGTTGCATGATGCTGATTCTATGGAGCATTTGAATTAGTAAAAATTCCACAAAACACTTTTTTGCCTCCATAAACAATGCAACATATCTCTGTAAACATCCATTTCCATTTTAACACGTACGAAAAACACTGTCGAAGACACTTAAAGATATGGAACTAACCCAAAACTAACATTTCCTCCCCTTTATTAGAATAAGTAAATATATATTTTTTAAGTTATCTGGGTGTAAATATTTTTTTCTCCTCCTAACAAAATAAAGTACATTTTCTCCTTTCTACCTTCTACAACCCGAAAGAACCAAAATAGAAAGACCTTGTCGGGAGCGTGAGATCTACTTCCCGCTCGGCACCTAAATTCGTGTAACCGAAATCGTCGGTGGTCGCGGAGGGTCAGGAAGACACATCCTACTTTCATACTTGCCTACCTAGCTGACCACACTCAATCGGCTGTTCTTCTTGACTCATTATCAAAAATCTCACTCACAGCTCCTCAAATCTACACGTACAACGGAACTGGCTGTACGTACATGTAACACAAAGCGATAAAAAATCGTACGCACTGCAGTCTGCATTCAAAATAAATAGAAAATCAGATCAATGAACAAATCCAATACAACACCTATTTTTCACATGATTTTTTCATCCTTTAGTTGCCTTATCTTAACTCTAAATTGTCCCATAAACTACCTGATTCTAGGTCAGAGCTCTGTATAATACGAGTACGTTAATAAAATATGATCAAGTACTTTAATCGCTTTATAGCAGGTTTGGTATAAACACGCTATTCATCATTTTAAAATGTGTTTGATACGGTATCAAATAAAGCTTGAGAATCTGACTCAATAGAAAAAACATATATTAATACTCTCTCTTCTCAAGCAAAATCAACGATTTAAAACAAGTTTTTTTATTCGTGTGGATAAGAATACATACGCCGTCATGCGTTGCATTCGTACACGGGCGTACAGTTATAATTTGTAAAACAGGAAGAAAGGTTAAGTAAATTGAATCGAATAGTATCCATGAATTATTAACCATTATATTGCGGCTATTGGATTGAATAGGTTCCCTTGCCGTTAATTCGAAAATAGAGAAAGGAGTTTACTCTAACTCCGAGCAACCCGACCTGGATCTACAGTACCACAGCAAGACATTTGACGCTCTGTGATATTTTTTATTTCTCAGGCAATTTTCTAATTCACACATAAAGTTTACTTCTAAGTTGAAGTTCAGCCTATCCGTTGTTATGAAAAAAATTCGCTCACGTGATTAAGAAAAATTACTTGTAAAGTATCCCAATTACTGGCAATGCTAGTTTGTCAATATTTTGTAAAATGGCCCTTGCTTTGCTCTGCTACCTCGTTTAAGATTGAAGCTACAAATTTCAGTAAGTTTTTTTAATAGAGTTATAGGCGTTTATCCTCCACAAAAATTTTCATATGAGGAATGTTCAAAAATTTCTTATATGGATGAACTACTTCAAGTTCTACCATAAATACTACATCGGAAGGATATCAGGAGACTTACATAGAGATTGATGATCATAAATTCTCTGATCAATAAACCTACTAAGATGCTGCGTCTTCCCAGCAGTTTCAGACTATTATCCAGTTTAACTGAAACTGTTTTCAAACTTCATGTGTCTAAGGAGACGAATTTGAGTTGACATTCCTCAGAGTTTGGAAGTACTTTTCTTTCTGAAATATTTCAATTCCATCTATGCTCTTGGATGAAAGACGCCGTCATACCATTTTTTTCGTCTTTAAGACCAGCAGGGATTGTTACACCTAGACTTCTAAAGAATTGAAAATTTATTCCGATTTTAAATCAGAACAATAAAATTTTAAAACGAATGATGTTAAATCAAATTCAAAGGCTTTGACTTTATTCAAATGTGTGAGAATGTAAAAGTGCTAACGGTGCATAATATTTTAACCTATGAGCATGGCATAAGGAGTGTGTTGAACAAAAATGATTAGAGCTACGGGCTCGCAGTTCGCAAGGGAACGCGATAGCCCTGCTTTCCTATATTAAGATAATACATTTGCATTAGTGATACGAAAACAAGGGAAAATTGAGGTCACGTTTCATATTTTTTAGCTCAGCGTGAATTGTACAGAATGCATACAAACACAAATATATGACCTCATAATTATTTAAATCATTACAACGTATGTGAATGTTGTATGGTAGGTTATATCATGTTTTTTCTGTGCATGAAATGCAGCGTATGATTTAAATAGAAGTAATCAAAATTTAAAGATAGTGCACTTATATATGTATGTATATATATCTATTTCATATATATAAGCAAAAGCATGATACGCCTCTGTAACTATTCCTAAATGCGAAGTAATACTTTCAAGAAGCCCAAGAGCTTGAAAGACTTCTCTGTTCTGGGATAATAATGACTTCTCATTTGAACGTTCGAGGACACATAGTATAGTTCAGCTAATTTTATATCATAATCGAAACATTTCAGCAAAACATACTGATTCCATGCTGATGCATAAGATATCACTAAAGCTTTTCATGCAACCGGTTAGATTACATTCTATGAGTATTATCATGGTAGCGTCGAAATGAAAGTGGAGTAAGTAGGAATCTGATAGTTTTTCTAGACGATATGAGAGTAAGCACAAAGTGGCAGAGGGTTACGCCTATTAAATTCTGGCTTATTTTCAATTGTGCTACTTTTAAGACATTTTGAATTTAACTGCAAGACACAGACGGCCTCACTGAACTCTCCAAGCCCTTCATGCTACATAAGATCTCCTATAATACTAGCAATAGTATTAGGTATGCTTCATTTCCGCATACTGGCTCCATCCATCCGTGCGAACGTATTCAATTTTTTTCACACTTTACAGTGATGGCAACAATGTTCGTGAAGCTTTAAACTATTTTAAGCGGATCATTCAACAATTCTACAAGCTTACCCATGTTTTGGTATAGTCCTATGGCGTATTATGCCTGTGAAATTTTGTGAGCGTTCTCTATTGAAATAGAAAATCGTTTACTTCAGATGTTTCTGAAAAGCAAACGCACCTAACTTGAGAATACATTCTATCAAAATATTATTACATTGAATTCTAATTATGATGTGTTAAGCACTTGTGTTCAATGTATCTACTACACATAACAGCCAATAAAATTTTCTAACATTTATGTTGATAAATTCTTGAATGTCATTAGAAGTTAGCTGAATTGAAGTGCGTTGTGTATATCCAAAGACCCACAAAGTGAATAATTGTGAAGAAATATATTTCATAAGGCAACAGATACCTTTGATAGGCAGTGCATGCCTGCTAGTCAGAAAGAATTTTTTTTCATTTGCCACCGAGCATATTTACTAAGATATTATTCCTGTGAAGTGAATGAACACGAGCGAAATCAACTCGCGACATTCGCTGTGTGCATCGATCAGCGTACACCAGGTATCCAGGTATGCTCACATCACCGCTGTATTGACATACATCGTCCGGAAGCAAATGAACTGCCGGGGCTCTCCTCTCACAAGCGCTTTAGAAGCGACTGTGACACCATAGCCATCCGAACCCTTTGAATATTCACAGACACGCCAGTCCCGACTCAAACCTTGAGTTAGAGGACTATCGGTGCTCTCTCGGAGCACAGGCTAAGGAGTCCATCGTACATCTGGCCCCGGACTACGTGCTGTTTGCGTACACAATTGACAAAATCGGATCAAATTTGAGCAAATACCTAGGTACTGCAGTCAAGACTTAAACAAGTAAACAATCAACTATCGCGTCACTTCAAAATTTGCAAACGCACGACTATTTACATCGCCCATTAATTTTGTACTTAATGAAAATTTGCTTACATCTTTCGTTGATTAGACGAAGAATGGAATTCAAGCAATGGCCTCCACTGTAGCTCAAGAAATCTTGGCTACAATTTGAAGTTCTAAGTTATGAAATAATATTCCTGAGTAATTGAAATTAGTTTTAATCAAGATGACTTTTGCAGTCCTTAAAACCCTGCATAAAGAAGTTCCTAAATGCTGGCAGTAGCTTAGAGGTGATAGTTCAACAACTAAACTACAATTTGTTAAGGTCAATCTGTTCAACCCTCGATAAAATCTGTCGGGGCGATTTAAATTTTTGTAAGCATGATTTGAAGGAAGACTCGTTTGTTCAATTACATTTAATAACGCTAATAACGGCATTTTAATGACGGCTCATCAAAGCTTTCACGTTTCAGATTTATAAAATGAATCATCAACATTCGAAAAACAATCTCATTTCTAATAGTCAATTAGGTATTGGGTTTTCTACAGTAATACGTCGTATGAGTCTATTCTTTTTTTATAAAAAATTCCTTTGACTTATCGATAAGCCAGGCGGAGAGGTGTGAGACAAGACTGTTATTTGCAGTTATTCGTAAAATAAAACAGTGTGAAGTTCTTAGTCCTTATCATACGCCCACCACAAATGCAATGCCGAGTAAGTAAGATAAATCATATTTTCCTCGCATTTGAAAACGCAAACAAATGATAGGGGAAATCATACGAGATATGACATTTTCATTTTTCGCTCGTCCTTTCATGTATATTAAAATATTGATTGAAGACAATTCAAACATCCTTTAGGCATTAACTTTTGCAGCGTCTCAAATTGGCCAAAGGGCATCTTGCGGCCTTTAACTCGTGCCAAGAAGGACCTTGAAGGAGCGAGTGTCCCTGAGGCTGAGGCCCGCCAGCTGCTCTCCTTCTGTGTACGAGTCCGAGGCTCTATCACACCGCAATGCCTGCAGTATGAGGCTCTCTCGCACCGCAATACCTGCAGTATGAGGCTCTCTCGTCCCGTAATATCTACAGTCAAACGCCGGTGCAAACAAAACTGTCGTTTACTTCCCTGTGACAGAAATAAATGACAAGTACAATGGGCGAGTAACTCCAACATCGTGCGAGCTACGAAAAATGCTGTAAAGATGAGAGAAATAAATGAGTAAGTTGATAATCATGTAAGCGGTGATGAATCAAAGAAGTGTAAAGTTTTCAAAGGAATCTTCCCCCCATTTTTCAGCTTAGTAATAGTGACATTGTCACGACCCAGCATCGCCGTCATTCATCCCATTCAGTCCACTACAGCAGTTCTGCGGGACTTCATTCTAGAAATAGAAATAGATTCCAACTCATCGGTCACATAAGCAATGCTCCTTATGTTATGAAGTATTTACTAACATGCTATTTTTTAATCATGTTTTATGTGCGGGAATTTTGAATGAAAATAGTGACAGCCAATGAGCCTCGAGAGACAACTGCAGATAAACGAGTGAAAAAATTGAAATGAAAAGAAAAAAGTATGGAGAACACAACATTAACTAACATCGACAAGTACTTTATTTATCCGTAAAATCATCCAGGCATTTATTGTCTGATTCGTTTTGAAAGTTTAACCTTTGCTATGTCGGTAAAAGTGCAAAAAAGAATGAAGGCATTTAGACATCAAGAGATCTTTGTAAGACTAATTTGAAGCTAATTTTACGCGAAATTATTTCAGAAAAGAAATGAAACAGCTACAATGAAGTCAGGAAATGAAATTTAGGAGGAATGCTCCTTGTTTGACATAATATCCAACTATTCACGTCCATAAATATTAATTCTATTACTTTTTTCATTTAATAAAATTTCACGACGGCATACAACTCGTTACATATCGATTCATTCGTGATTTTTTTTTCTTAATGCACTCATCTAGAAATTATCAATCTTGTATTACTAACCGAAGTTTTAATAACCACAGAAAATTTATTTAGAGAGTCTACGAAAATCCATGGAAGCTTATTTATACGAGCGGGTGACCTTATGTTGTGGCAGTATTCCAGTGAAGTCTCTTCATTCTATTATAGCAGGGATTTGATATTGACAATCCAATGAGAGTCAAGGCGAGCCCTCCCAGCAGCTGCACATTAATAAAGTAACACAAAAGCTGCGTTTTAGACGAGCCATTCAGGGACGTTTTTGCTCTGTATCGAGGAACAGGATTTTTAACGTAATTTTCAGTGTGCGTGATGTATTAAAAGTATACAATAGTGCTTGCGAGTATCTGTAGCAAAGAACATTTCCTGTTTCTGACTTAATTAATGAACTTAAAATATGTGAAATTTTTCAATGACAGTACTAACCACAAAAATATAGACAAGGAATTCAAGAAAATGTTAGCATTTTCATTCGTGACTTTCAGTTTCGTAGTATGTAAACTTTTATGCTTGAGTTTTCCTAACATAAAAAAACATGACGCTCTGGCATGTGTAGAGACATTTTATGCAACATTCGAAATTATGTCCAATTTACTCAAACGTCGGAGAATTTTGCAACTGTACCGTTGCATAAACATGCCAAATTTATTAATGCTAGTTATCTAAGTGGGTATAATCATGAGTTTTTCAGAGTCACAGAGGCGTACTAAGATGAGTGTCTGTTACCTATCTTTGTGGTGTTCTTTGAATACAAACATTCGTAAAAAGTTCTTTAATAACTTGAGATTTGAAGTTCATAGTTATCTTTTCGGGACTGTTTGCACGTAGCATAGATAATTCTAGCCGTAAGATTGCTTCTATTTCAATCACGAAATTAGCATTACTAACTTTGTTGCTAGTGATCTGTGTCCGCTCGTTTAAAAAACATGCACATTAGAGTAACGTTTGCAACTTATTCCGCTCCTGTCAGCAATGTTCAATGAATGTCACCAAAGTCCGCTATGCTGCAGAGTTGCGACTGTACTTCACGGAAGTGTGACAGTGGGAATCGCACTCAGAAAAGCAGACAATAGCGGTTGGTAACCATGGGTTTGGCCTTGGCAGGAGGGTGGCTCCCGCGAAGAGGGACGGGAAACGCAGCACACCCGCCTTTCTGCATCGCTACCGCCACCACCACCACACCACTACCCGCCCATCCTTTGTAGCCAGCCTCCCTCCACCATCTGCCCTTCAGTGCGTGGCAACTAGGTAAAGCTCTTGCTCATGTGCATCGTTATAACCTTCTATCACCCGAGTATCACGGGCCCCTATATAAACTTGGCCGCCTCGTAGAACACATTGCTGTGCTCGGACATAGATGCATACCGAGTTTTTTAGGAACATCCTGGTATCCTAATTACTGCAGTTTTTTTTACTTGTAATTTGCATTCGCGGTGCACATTTTTGACACTTAACTTCTTATATGCTAATCTGGAGTTTCTAGCAGTAAAATGAGCTTGAACTGCTCATCAATTTTCAAGTTTTTATCGTGACTGTACGTTATTGTAATTCAGACGATCAATTTCAGAAGTTGACTTATTAGTTCGACATTGTCGGCATACTATCAATGTGCACTGCAAACGTAGTAGCAGGTACTCTATAAGCAGTTACAGTAGAGCGTAAACGCGTTTGTTTTTCACTTCTCATACGTCACAACTCACAAGGCTTCGAGAACACGAAGATGATGTTATTTGTAATTACGAGAACATACTTTGCTTAAAACAGCTACCAACCTTACATATAATACAGGCAAATGTCAGAGGTACGTGATTTTCTTTAAAGCGGGATCTAAAGAGATTATTCTTTCAGAAATTATTGAAAGTTTGCGTAAATTTTCGAATCTTAAAATGACAAGAAGATTTATCAATTCCCTATACGTTAAGTTTAAACAGTAAATTATATTCGTGTGCCAATGTAGAGATCTTTTTATAGGCTGTAACTCTATTTTCTTTCAAAATAGGTCTTGATATACGTTGAAATTACTGAAAGAAATACATTCTATCCAAGAGAATATACCAGCCAGATGATAAATGAATCTTTAGTGCTTGTGCCCTAGAACTCTACAGAAAGATTTGAACGTAATTCTTTGAACGAAAGTAACATTTTGGCACTACTAATGCACTACTGCAGCGTAGACTGCCATATTCTAGTAACATAGGGGGCGCTAGGTACGATTAGCGCTGCCCATGATTTTGCTGTACTACATACTTAACGAAGTGAGTGCGATGAGTGACTACCTGAGAATACGGATTGAAAGGGAATTAAAGTAAAACCATTCATCTGTCAAAGCTAAGAAATAATTCAAGTATTATCAACACTCCAACAATTCCCAAAACGGCATTTCGTTAATATCTGCGAGCGAAGTGTGCACGCGCATAGCATCTCTTCCGGCGAGTCCTTCCGGAACAGAGGGTCCAGAATGAAATCTACACAAGTTTTGAACACAGCATAAAGTCCCCTTTGATAAATTTCTTAAATTTATAAACTTTCACGTATTATAGATCTGTATACAAGGACTATGAATAAGTTTCAACTGCTAAATAATGATTTAGAATGGAAATATTGAACATAAAACCAATGTGATGTTCTGTTAGTCAATATTTCCTATCATAATAAGTCTGAAAATTTTTACTAAGCTCACTAAAAAGCACTAACTACTTCATTTTCACCATTTTAAAAAAGCTATCACAATTATTAGCTCAGCCAACCTCCAACGCGATTTTAAGCATGCTACTACGGTAATATTAAAGTACATGAAAAAATTTCACATCCTTGCCTAAATGAGCTTTCATTGTGCTCGCACGAGGCAAGCCTACACTTTCCCCAATGTCTTAAGCGTATATTACAAAATACAACTGTAGTATATTCGGATCAGAGCCCAATGCTCCCATGTTTTTACTGCTTCTTTTTTAAGCTGGAGAAATGGACAAGTCTTTGTTGAAAATTAAATTATTCATTATTTTATTTTCTCTAGCACGTATTTTCTGTGTTTTGCTGCATGTACTATAGATGTAGCTCATCTACAAGGTATAAACTCTCGGCTACATGGCTACGCTCACAGCTGGGGCGACCTGATTTTCATGGAACCACCGAGTGCTCCCCCTTGGAAAATGATGCTTATACCTCACATTCTTCACATCGATTACATTTCAATAGTTATGAGTCATAGAAAATTCATCAATGCACTGCATGTCAACTGTGTTGGATTTAATCAAGTTTCATTTTGATCATCTCATAAAATTCACCACGAAGTTTCTTATATCAACATTTGATATTCCATAGTTACCCATGAAATAAATGTAATACGAAGAAAACGTTTTAGGAAGAACTTAACCCATTCAATGAATGAAAACGCATAAACTTCTTTTATCCATTTTAATTAGCTTTGAAATAGAAACAAGCGTCATACCTAAACACTTGAATATTCTTCGTGTTTTAAAACTCCGATAATTTTTTGCTTGAAATGATGCGTAAATTTCCTTCAGAGCAGATTCAGTACTGGAACTGTCTCACTCCCCAAGACCGGAGATCCAATTCTGGAATCTGGACACC
>VOMN01003144.1:0-14407 GCA_014899125.1 Orchestia grillus
TGACCTAACCTGACCTAACCTGACCTAACCTGACCTAACCTAACCCTGCCTAACCTAACCCTATTGCCTATGCTACGCTCCCTGAGAAGGTCTAAACTCCAACGACCTCTGGAGTCAAAGTCGGGAAATCGTACGCATCTTCATATCATGATAAATATCTCGAAATTTTACATCAACAATATTCCCTCAACAAAATTTGCCTTGCACGAACACAAATCATCCATGTTGTTTTGAAAATTGTGCAACGGAGCGTCCTCGACGCACTGAACGCCACATCTCATTCAATTCACGTGGCCCCTTGAAGACGATCTTTCCCTCCGCAACAAGGCTGGTGGCGTCACCGAGGCAGCTGTACGCAGCACCTCTGTGAACTGAATAACCCTTTGAGACTCGAACAATTGGCTAGTTTTGGTACTAAATAGATGAGGTTTAACGCACGTATTTACTAATTGTAAAATAAACAGCATTCGAAGGTAAGTTTCTAAAAACCGGTACGTAGGCATGCAGTTGTCAGGTTAGTACCACCCTTTGTGTTTGCACAGTTGAAGTTCTACAGCATTTCTTTTAGAGGTTCATGATGGACATTTTTGAAAACCAGAATCAACAGTAGATGCATGGAAGAAAATATGATTTGGACCGGAGGATCGGGGGCGATGTGGCCAGCTTTCCCTTGGCCAGGGTCTGCTTCGCCCACAAAAACTGGATGTCCGGGTCGGGGCGGAACAGTGAAAAGGAAAAGTTTCATCCGGCACAAGTGGGGCGACAAAACTCGATGAGATTCGTTACATCTGTGCCGTATCTATGGTCGTTCTTCTGCAAATAATTCGCGCGCTATGAACGCGTGAGTGCCAACCCAGATGCAGGAGTTGAATCGCTCATTTCGTTTCTTAATCGCGCGAAAGAGAAATGGAGTATTTAGAGAAAACTCATTATGGATGCAGTCATTTAAATCCGATGTTATCAGCAGTACAGGGGTCCAATTACGGTAGAGATGGAGACGCAATCAACATATGTGCACGCACACAAAGGTTTGCACCGCCTTCACTGATGCAGCACCGTCTGCGCAGTGTGAACGCTCAGTGTAGGTGACGTCACGACTTGTTGGCCAATTGGTGTTTTGTGCTCAGCTGTGGAGATCGAGATTATCTCGGCGTTGAGATTAAAATGGAAAAGTGTGGAGATTAGAGTTAGAACAAGTATGAATCAATATTGGGATGAATAAAACCTGGAGATTCTAGCTAAAAATCCACTGAAATTAAATAAAAAGGCGTGGAAAATTAAATTAAATTGTATAAAAGCAGAGATTTAAATGAAAAAAGTGTAGAGAATCGAATCAAAAAGCGTTGAGACTAAAATTAAATAAAGGGAAAGATTAGAATTAAAGAAGCGTAGAGATTAAAATTAAAGAAGCGTAGAGATTAAAATTAAAGAAGCGTAGAAATTAGAATTGAAAAAGGGAAGAGATTAGATTTACAGGAACGTAGAGATAATAAATAGAGAAGCGTAGAGATTAGAATTAAAGAAGCATAGAGATTCGGTTTTAAGAAAAGTAGAGATTGAAAGAATCGTTGAAGAACCACACAATGAAAACCCCCAGTCACCTACTTTTTCAAAATGGAAACACACAAGTCCTGCCATAACCATCGTCCAGTGAACCAAGCATCAGCCACCCGTAAAACAATGGAAAGGCTGCCAAACATCTCCACACGCTCCTGGCCTTATAACTAACACCCAGCACAGAGGCAGCGAGAAACCAACGTGGGTGTCCTGCGAATCTTCCCGACTTCCTCGGTGCCGCCTACCTTATCTGTGGCAGCTCAAAAGAAGCAAGCCTCACACACTTCGACTTTTTAATAGAATTCGATAAGTTCTCCCCCGAGACGCTTGTAGTTAAAATTGGAACCCGTGGTATGCAAGGCAACTATCCTCGGTGGATATGAAGCTACCCCACTGGTCGCAGTGTACGAGTACTGACTCGTGAGCAGCAGAAAAGTTACGTCAGGGGTCCCCCAAGGAGGCGTCCTAGGCCCACTCCTTTTCATAATCAATGTATATCAATGATCTTGACATCGAGATCATTAGTTAAGTCAAAAAGTTTGAAGGTGGCACGAATCTGTCTCGCAGAACACTCAGTTGAATTAATTTGTTCGTTAGTTAGGTATATTTAATTATTATATCAATTGTTCAATAACTTTTCAATTTTGCAATTAGCGTGTCAATTATTAATAATAGCAATAAAATTTTACGATTGATTAACATACCAATTAATATCCAAGTTAACCTTTCGTGACTAAAAAAAGATAAATATTTATGTACTTTTTTAAATAATGTACACTACACGGCCTAAATCGTTCTCCTCGCCCCGCAGGAGTACGTGGAGCGAAAGCAATCAAGCTTAATAGTTTATTGGAACACTTTCTACTTTTACTACAAGTTTCATTCTATTAAGCATAGGTTCTGTAATATTTTATTATCAATCTAAACGAATATTTGGATATTTGCGAGCAAATATTGAGAAAGATCTTCCAACGAAGAAGGAACGCAGCTCCCGCTTCAGTTCGTCCCACAAATGTTCAATAGGGTTTAAATCAGGAGACTGTGGAGCGCACTCTGTGTGAGGAATGATCTCATGTGATCATTGAACCAATCTTGCCCTGAATGAGACCGGTGGCCTTGTTGTTTTAAGAGGTATCGGAACCATCTGAAAATTAATAATCCAAAGACGTATGTGCTCGATGACCTAATATGTCCAAATGATCCTGAGATTTCATTTCGTTGCTGCCCAAGGCTGTCGAACCTAATCCCGTTCATGTGAGGCACGCCCAGATCATTATATTGCCCCCGGAAGTCTTTACTGTCTGAGCGATGCATGAAGAATTCTAAGCTTCTCGAGCTTCCCGTTTCATTCCATCCCTGCCATCTTTCTGGAACAAGGCGAAGCTGGATTCCTGTGACCGTAGGACGAGTTTTCTTTGCTCTACAGTCCAGAGGTTACGGTCTTTTGCAAATTGGAAACGTTCAGTTCGATTAGCTTCACTAACCGATGGTTTCCTAGTGGCGGCGCAACTCCTGAAGCCCATTCCCTTCAGTTCCTGGCCCATGGTGCGAGTAGCAATTTTCTTAGGATCTTCGTTGACCTTACTAGCCAATTGCTGAACACTTTTCCACCAGCTTGCTTTTACCAGCCACTTCAGAGAACGCCCATCGCAAGTATTTAAAATTTAAGCTCTTCTATTATTACTGCTGAATGACTGCACTTCACATTCTTTTTCCTCTGCTCAATTATTCTTTGCCCAGTCCTAAGTCCTATGGCCATCATTTGAGGCACTTTTCTGCCAGATTTTCCAGCCCGGTGCAAACCTACCACCTGTCCTTTGTCAAAGACAGAAGTTTGTTTTGAAGGCTGTTTTAGATATGCTCATAATGCCTACTTTCAGGACGCGCCAGATGTTTGCTTCTAAACTAAGTTATATTTCTTCTTGTATCCTTAGCCTAGTTTTTTTTTAAACCTTTAGCTTTAAGCTTTGAATGTTTTTAAAGCCAAGTTACCCCTCAAACGTGTGGTATTGATGCTAATTTAGTTCAATGTTTTTCGTGATTATTTACAGTTTTAATTTCCTTTACAGTGCAGTTTTGGAGGTTATAATTTGTCACTTATTAGTCAACTTAATGAATATCTTGAATATCTTGAATATCTTGAAGTTGTTTGGGCCTCTTTGCCCTGGCCACACTGGAGTGCCGCCGGTTTGTGCGCATGCTGTCCCTTCGCATATCCGCAAGCTGTTGAATGATACCGTTTCCCTCTGCCGTCTGATGGTAGTGAGGCAAGGGAGGCCTATCGGGGATAGTTTGTAGAAAGTTTGTTAATGTATGTATATTCATTTGTAATTTAGCCATTTGTGACTGTAATCTAAAAAGGACAATACTCCCGAGCTTCAATTAAATGTTGTTCCAAAAAACACTTGTCTTTGACCTAGTTAATCCATAAGTATGAATTACGTCCCTGAGGTCATTCGTCAGAATATGACCGCTACTGCAGCATGGCTCAGACCTTTACGGATTGAATTCAGCGTAGGCAGCACTCCCAGCTCTTATTCTTTCCAAGACGCCTTGTGCTGGCACTTGAAGCGAGTCTTAACGGACTAAAAAAGGAGCCTTTATTAATTGCAACGCGTTTTACCGTTGGGTTTTCAATGTCTTACAACTACTGGTGTAGTGAGGGATGTGAGGAATGTGTGGTTTAAACTTCCTTTTCCAAGGGAAGTACTCCGCTGTGGCGTGAAAAGCCCTCTTATACGGTGCTGCCAGCCCTCTTAGTGAGTACTGTCGCAGTCTGACTCGGAGAGACAAGTCTCTCAGTTCCTTAGCGGGTAGACCTGCTGCCGCAGTTTGGCTCCGGCCTTAACGAATTAACCACGGCGTTGGCAGCACTATCGGGTCTCACCCAGCAAGCCGTCGCAATCGACGACGCTTGCTCGAGCCTTGGCGGACCCACTACGGCGCTGACCGCCTACCCACCCCACCCCTGCAGGGTAGCAGTCGCAGTGTGGCTCGTGCGGGGGAACATCTCTGACCAGATTATCGTCCGGGCGAAGACCCTTTGCTGATATCGTCCATTTTTGCGCCAGGCAAACCTGCCAGGAGCTCAGGCCGCTAACGTGCGACCAAAATACGCGTCACTGCATTTTTCTTATCCTTCACACCTACCGAACCCCAAACACCTACATTCAACAAGAAATGTACCAATATATTTCCCTTCAGATGTATTTCATGTCAACACACAAAAGGCTAAACATGAGACCTAACAATGAATAAAAGGGATAATAAAAATACTGGAAGTGGCATCATAGCTTCATATACATGGCGTGCAATAGTCTTGTTCATTACTCTCAGGGCACCGACTGAATAAGTTGTTATCTGTATTTCGCTGTAGGATTCAATGTGATAACAACCTGCTTTTGTTATCTGCACTTCACTGCAAGTTTCAGTGTGATAACAACCAGTTTGTTGTCTCTAGTGACTCTGTAAAATTGTTTTCTTTGATTCGAAACGTTTGTCCTCGAAGCGTACTTTGAGAATGACGCACCAGTAAGCAACTAATTTCAAAGGAGCATTTATTCTTTTTAAGGAGAGAAATTAACAGTGTGAGCTTGAAAGAATTTGTATAAAAAACGGCTGGTAGTACTCCGATAGAAAGTTGCATAATCAGGTTGAATAATTGTCAACGACTACAGGATTTTTTAACATCGTGCTAGCAGACTTTACAGAAGTGAGACTGAGATAGTTTTAGTTCAAATTGTCGACTTTATTAACATGACTTGCTGGATAGTTGATGCGCGCCACACATGCAAGGACCGACCTATTATTTTACTAAATGCAACATTTCGTACAGAGACGTACACACTTTGTGCACTTGAGCGTTTACTCACTCTCTGGCTTTGAACAAAATGATGAGAATTGAAGACTAAACTATTGTTTCCAATGTCTTTCATGAATCACGGGGCCTTATCGGGTTAGGTGACATACCTAAACTCTTGGTACATGAGGCGATCTAATTTTCATGAAATAAAATGACAAGCTTTCAGTTAGGGCCTCGGTACAGTGGATGGTACGGTACTCGGTACAGGGGATGGTACGGTACTCGGTACAGGGGATGGTACGGTACAGTGCATGGTACATTGACATTCTTTGGCTTTAATGTATTGTTAAACTAGTTGATCTGGAATTCACACTAGCAGCGATTTCATGTATGCAACATCTAATGTGAATATGTAACACAGATCATCTTATGAAAATATGTAACACAATTATAACCTATTCTTCAAACATGTAACACAATTATATAAATTTCAACTACGTAGCACAATTTGATAATCTTATCCAAATATGTAACACAATTAGAATCTATTCTCCAAATATGTAGCACAATTTAATAGTCTTCTCCAAATATGTAACACAATTTAATAATCTTCTTCAAATATGCAACACAATAACAACAACTCCAAATATGCAACACAATTAGAACATCTTCTCCAAATATTTAACACAATTAGAATACCTTCTCCGTACATGCGACACAATTAAAACTTCTTACCCAAATGTGTTACCCGAATGCGTAATCTTCTCCAAATAAGTAACACAATTTGAAGTTATTCTTCATACATGCAGCACAATTACAATCTCCTTTCTTCAATTCCTATGAAATGTGAGTTACAGAATTTTCCTCGCATGACGCCGTTGAATATTGAACTAAAAAATAAGACAGAACAAAATTAGTACACCAGAGAAACGTTGCTCACTTGCATGATCGTAACTAAAAATAAGAGTACAACAAAATCTTACGGGCTGGCAGCACGCTGCATTACAGAGCGAGTTCTCAGCACCTACCTGCTGCAGGAGGCCATCCACTTCCTGCCACTTAACATCTGTAACAATGTTCGCACCCGGAATGTCATAAACAACACGAAAATGATTCGTTTGTTAAAATTAACCATCTGCTGAGAACTGCATGGCTATACAATACATTTTACTATAATTTCCATCATCGATTCACTGAATGCTAAAGGGCTACGTGCACCTCCTGGTTACCGCTGAGCGCTAGTTAGGTCTCACTAGCTCGTGAATTTAATGTGACATCAGCACGACTTCACAAATCTGCAGTGTGCGTGCAGTTTCTTGATGAAACACACTCAAAGCGGTGAAAATGTCTGACTGATTTCTTGGTTTGACAGAAGAGTGACAAATTGATGGAAGGACAGATGTCTTCATGTTTCTGGAATGTATGCACGGGCATGGCTTTGTTTGATTTTGGTTAATTTCGCTTTCATATGACCAACAAACGTGTACGGACGTTTTGAAGCCTCACATACAAGTACCGCCTCGCAGCCGCGTTCTCTAGTACGGAATTGTACGGGGAAAATTTTATATAATTGAGTTACTGGAATTTTATCGAATCTCGTTTTGATTTCGGTAATGACAGCTGCTTCGGAAATTAAAGTTGAAAATTTTGTTACTATCACAGGGGCAAAAAATGTCAAGCTCCATAACAACAAAGGTGTATGCACTTTGCCGACATGAAAGTTGATTTAGATATCAGTAACCGGAAAAGAAAGGGTGCCTATTTTGGAGAATTGCAGTTTGACTAAATGATCTTTCCACCCATCAAGTTGCAGGATTGCTCTCAATCTACGATAATCGATTCTGAAACTGATCATCTTCCTTGCTTGTACCCGTGTACTCTCCAGTAATAATACAGTGCAGGAATTTAACGCTAATCTTTCAGTAATTAAATATATGTTTTTCACCATATCATGGTAACGGTTCATTGGAACTAAAGCGAATGAATTATTTTCTTTGGCTTTGGATATTTGCTGGGAAATAAAGAAGAATCGATAGAGACCCGAACTGTACTTTAAAAGAGTGACGCAACATGTGTGGTTTCATACATAAATTGCGTCCAATGTTTTAAGTTTGTTGAAATAAATTGAGTTGACAAACTCAGTCAGAGCTCCTCAAGTCTTGTGAAAATTTTAGTAAGTTGTCAACTGCATGCATTGTGGTGAAGGTCCAGTTTTTTCCTCACATAACTCAATTGAAATTAGAAGCCGGAACCATTTATTCTCACATGCGCGAGGGGAGTAGACGGTTCACAGTCCCGAAGAAAAATAAGAAAAAAAGGTGAATCCTTGGCTACAACAGTTTCTTGGCCCCTCACTCAGACTGCAGCAAAACACATGCATCCTGCTGCTGACAAAAAACAGGAAACTCATTGAAAGAAAATAGATGCGCAAATCTTCATCTAATTAAGAATACACATGATGAGCGTGCATATGCAGTGCCTATGCGATGCGTACATTTGGCAAAAAGCGTTTTGAATTGAATGGTTTTCTTCCAAACTTTTCAGTCGCACTAAGCAGAGTGGGTATTTCAAAGCAAGGCTAAGTATACGGCTATGAATATATTTTTAAGTCGACAGCGGAAGCTGCAGTAGCTTTGCTGGAGGATATCAAGACTACACAGGTGTGAATACCCCCCCACGTGTATATATGCTCCGAACTCTAGCACAATTACAGAGAAAGTGATAACTTGAAACGATTGCTTGTTTTACCTTGAACAAACCTGGCTTAATACGAAAAACTTCCTATTCGTAAAATCGAACACTTCACATTCGTAACGAACACTTTAAATTCTTGAGATCGAACACCTTATATTTGTGAGGTCGAACATATCATGTTTTATAATGCCCTTGCAAAAGGAATTCGCGTTTCTTTAATGGAAATTTATTTTACCTTCAATATTGCGCTGTTGAGTTCCACAGAGTTTCGGCATGAAGTCAAATTTCAACCTATTCCTACCATTTGTCTTGATAACTCGCACAAGCAGAAAGTTCGATGGTTTTCATTGCGTATAGAAAAAGCGAAATTTCTTGTATACAATGCGATTTATTTTCCTCGCAGTTAATGATGGCTCTATGAATGATTCCGTCCGTTTTGTAACTGAAGTCCATCAAAGTTAAAAATTCAACATGAAGCCCTCGTGTTAGACGGGATTTTAATTAGCGAATTAACTAAGACTTTCTCGACTAACAAGCCAGCCATTCAAGAACACTGAACTGCTTCGACTTCAAAAGATTCTTAATTTTTATTCCATTACGCAATAATTCGTTTCATGGAGCTAGAGCATTACCTCGAATCAAGCAGAAGACTGCGTCTCAAAGTTCGGGTTAGCAGCAGGATTTACAAGGAACACCTCGAGGGCGTAAGTCAGCCGTCGTCTTCTGACTACAGCTCGGGACTTGGCCACGGGTCTTGTTTACTTCCGAGAGGTCGTTTACCTGATCAGCCTTCCTTTCCTTTCATATCTTTGGCAGATTGCTGCGGAATTCGCTGCTGGGTATAATCCCAAACGGGAATTTCATGCTTAAGTAAAGTATTCCGAGGGAAGCACTCCGTGCTTCTGTGAAAATCAATTTTACCGCAGCCGGGATTCGAACACTGACTTTACAGCTGTGAGCCTAGCACGTACCAGTGTGCCATGTAGCCAAGCGAAGACCAATCGAGAAAGTCGATCAAGAAACTCATCCCTCCCTTTCAAACATTCATGAATGTGAAATTCAATGTTGGTTTACGCTTCAAAACGTAATTCCTCCCTCGGCAGCTGCAGCACTCGGTGGCAGCTGTAATGAAGCTCACGTATACCTGCTCCACGACAACAGCAAACGTACAGCTGTCGAGACTGCTCGACAAACATGAAGCTGTAAAGTGCGCCACTTCAAAAACCAAAGCTGTAGAGCGTCAGCAAACATACAGCTGTAGAGATCGCACAGTAAACATACAGCCATAGAGCGTCAATAAAGGTACAACTGAAGAATATCAACAAACACACTGCTGTGGAGACCACTCAAAAGTATACAGCTGTAAAGTGCCAACAAACATACAGCTGCAGAGTGCCAGCAAGCACACAGCTGTTGATTGCACCACTCAACATTGACAGCTGTTAAATTGCGACAACATTACGACACATTCCACAGTTAGAAAGATGGGCAACATTTTGGCAACCGTTTGGTTCGAATGAAACCCTGTTTATCTCCAGTTAACACTGAACATCTTCGACACACTAAAGGCACAAAGCGAACACAGACTTGGAGGTATTAATGTCCATAAATCTTTGGTAGACTCAGCGCTAAGTCTTGCAGGCTTGAAGTTGCAGTTACCTCGCCCATATTCGGACCTCACTCAGCCCCTCTACCGTCTGTGTAGATTTCGAAGGCCTCTTTTATGAGATCGAACACTTTATATTTGCGAGGTCGAGCATACCGCAGCTATCAATCCATCACTGACGTAATGAGCTACATAAACGCAGCCTTATCGTTCAAGTGAGGGTTGAGGCAGCAAGGGGTTAAGTTTGAGCACAATTAAACAACATCGTTGAGCAGACGTAACCTTGCATGAGCTGTCAACGTTTTGTGCGTACGCGAGAATTTTAAGTCTAAATGCAAGAGGCTTTTTATGTATTTGTTCGATGTGAAACAGGCGGATTAAGCCTTTTCAAACATCGTACCCTCGATAACAGCAGGCGGAAGACACGTGTTTGTGTAGGTGTTGGAATCGAGGTAAAGGCTCTGTTTCAGAAAATACAAAGTTCTATGACTTGAGGTTTGAACTTCATGAACGCTAAACTTGATCACATATACGGGTGATTTCTTGGTTCGAATTTTAGAACTTTCAATGCGCGACTACTTATTATATTACTGAAGTTCCTTGAAGAAGCGACCTAGTTTATGAAGAGCTTATCACGTGCGACTTTAGGTTTGTTAATTAAAGCAAAAGCGCTACCTCTCCCTAACAAGCGTTCGGTAAAATTTCTCAAAGTCAAACCTTAATGTTCGACAGTAGCTTGGAGAGCTCCAACTCAAAAATCATTCGCTCGTAAAGATATTTATTCACGTCTGTTATCTTCCGATGAATTCCACTTTGCACTGCTTCCCATTCATTCCCAATTTGGCTTCTTATACGATAAAGCAATGCGTGCTGTGGTGTTCGGCAGAACTTCATCTCTTGGCATTTAGGGACATATCCAAACGCTAGTCTGGGGGTTAAAATCCTAATGCTACACGTGAGTCAATATTATCCCAGATTTGGTAAATCAAGTAACTCTATTTCAGCTCCCTGCCTTTCCTCAGGGCGGTCGTTTTCAGCTTCATGCACGACACTACGCTTCTCCGCCTCCGTCAACTCCAGACCTTCACCTTCGACGTACAATTTACTCTTCTCTTTTGAGAACCCAACTCGAGGCGGTGGCTGGGAAGAGCTGGGCAGCAAGGAGTCGCCTTGGAACTTTGACGGATCTGGAGACTGAGGTCGACCTTCAGTTTTGAGAGTGGAGGAAGCGTTGTCAGCAGAGAGCTCGTCCTCAGCGGTCAGGAGGACAGTCGAGTTCGAGGAAGATTCTTCCAGAAAGTCGCGCCTGAAGCTGCCGCCAGTGCACGGCCGCCATTGCTCCAGGCCCACCGACCCCACGTAGCACCTGCAGACGGAGGGGTGAGGGGGTGAGTAACTGAGCGAAGTGAATGTTGAATTAACTCGATATTATGGACCAGGGAGTATTTGGCTGGGCATTATGGACCAGTGAGTTACTGGGTATTGTGTATCTTAAATTGGCCGGGCATTATGGACCAGTGAGTTACTGGGTATTATGTATCTTAAATTGGCTATGCATTATGAACCAGTGAGTTACTGGGTATTATGTATCTTAAATTGGCTGGGCATTATGAACCAGTGAGTTATTGGGTATTATGTATCTTAAATTGGCTGGGCATTATGGACCAGTGAGTCACGAAACAAAGTGTACCATAAATAAGCCGGATATTGTGGACAAGTGAGTCTACGAACAATGTACTCGTATTTATGAAATTAATAAGATATTGTGGATCACAAATTGCCAGAGCGATTTGCATCATTACGAAATTGAACATCACGGACCAGAGAGTGATTAAGCGATACATAGATTTAATTAATTCCAATCCTGTAGGATGCCCCAGAAGTCACAGAACATATTCTGGCCTACAAGTGCCTAAGTATAAAAATATCCATTGTAATATCGCTTAAGAAATTTATGTCTATAATCTTATTTTTATATGATGCAACCCAAGAATCCTAGAGATAACAAATTGTTATAATTATTTCATCATGGACCAAAAAAGGCTGGGAGGCCCCTAGAAAGGGATGGCACGGGCCCTTAGGCCAACAGGGTTGCGTTGGAGACTATTTAATACAAGGCTGAAGTGAACATTTTGGAAAGAAGTCTCCTTCAAGGAGACGCTTCTAAAAACTTACTTCTTCTTCTATCGCGATCCTTTCGTAAACTTGAAAAGTTCGTGCAAGTACTCCACATTTGCGAAAATATTAGATTATTCGTTCGATCAGAGTAGATTATTCATTAGTTTAAAGCTTCTTGTCCACATGAAATGGGATCCAAAGCGAGCTAAGAAAAGGGATAATTTTGTATGGAGTACAGAGAATGGGAAATCCATGCACAAGGTGTGTTCCCGCACAGGATCCCCTGCACATAGAAACAGCAAGTTAAGAATGATGAGGCAGCAAATACATAGAAGAGATAGCGAAGGAGGTGTAAAAATACAAAATGTAGAGGTCCAGAAGGTCTACCTACAGCTGAGGTAACCTAACAGTGCCTTCTAGAGGTCGTCAGTCTCCACATCATGCGATAGACGAAGCTAATTTTGGCTTCATTCATTGGCTCATCATTGGCCCATTATTGGCCTATCATTGGCCCATCATTGGCCCATCATTGGCCCATTATTGGCCTATCATTGGCCCATCATAGGCCCATTATTGGATCATCATTTGCCCATCATTTGCTCATCATTGGCCCATCATTGGCCCATCATTGGCCCATCATTGGCCCATCATTGGCCCATCATTGACCCATCATTGACCCATCATTGGCCCATCATTGGCCCATGATTGGCCCATGATTGACCCATCATTGGCCCATGATTGACCCATCATTGGCCCATCATTGGCCCATCATTAACCTATGATAAACCCATCATCAACCCATCCCTGAGCTCCTGGAGACACACTGCCTCGCCAGCACGTACCAATTGAAGGCCTCGTTTGATCCAGCGCTGCAGATCTGGTCAGGCCTACAGCAGTAGTCCCACGCCCCCGCTGAGTTGGTCTCGCAGTACCAGTACCCCCCAAGCCGGTCCTCCTGGCACTTCCTCCCCCCGTGGCACCGCAGCCCAGACACCGTCTCTCTTCCTCCTTCCGTAGCCAGCTGGGCTGTGAAACCTGGAATGGAAGGCTCGAGTTAGCCAGCGCGTTGGAAGCCCTGCAGTTCCAGTCTCGAGTTATCTAGCGCGTTGGAGGCACTGCAATTCCAGTCTCGAGTTATCCAATGCGTTGGAGGCACTGCAATTCCAGTCTCGAGTTATCCAATGCATTGGAGGCACTGCAATTCTAGTCTCGAGTTATCCAACGCGTTGGATGCACCAAAATTTTTATTAGCAACGCATATATGTCAAAATCATCACTGGTATCAAGACACATTCTTCTTATACAGACGAACACGGGGATCTCGGGGGATGCCTGTGAGGTACACACAACCTGTGTGAACATCAATGATCAGCAGCAGGGTGCGCAGCAACGACAGCAGTGCTTTATTAACTCAGATTATTTTGCACCCAAAGAAAAGGGACTAATAAGTATGGACTTAAGAGAAAAGGAATCCAGGCACAAGTTGTGTTCCCACACATGATCCCCTGTGCTTAGAAGCAGTAAGTGGAGAAGAAAGAGGAAGTAAAGAAAAAAAATAATCAGCGAACATGGCATAAAAATGGAAAGAAGCCAAGTGGGCACGGAAGATATAAGTCAAGAAGGCCTATCTATGACAGAAAAAAACGAACAGTCTCCCATGGGATCGCCAGTCTCCATAGCATAGGATAGACATCCCTAACTAATCTCACCCTATTGTCTATGGCCTATTCTATGACCCCTGAGGGGAGATGATTGCCCAGATTCCCGGGTCAATTATGACTTCTGATGCTTACATTGTATTAAATGTATTAAATTTGAAAAAATGTTTTTATTATGTTTGATTTCTTTTCCCACTCCAGTTTACGATTATTAATTTTTTATCTCCAGAATTCTTGCGCGCAGGGCGTCACATGGCGCAGGGCGTCACATGGCGCAGGTCGTCACATGACGCAGAGCGTCACATGACGCAGGGCGTCACATGGCGCCGGGCGTCACATGGCGCCGGGCGTCACATGGCGCCGGGCGTCACATGACGCAGGCCGTCACATGACGCAGCTCGCAAGTGAGCAGCTTTAGACATGATGTTAATATTCCACACCCTCTATGGCACACCTTATTACCATAATTCCCAATACCCTTTTATCAAAGTAAAGCTGATTGTAAGAGATACGTGGCAGGTGTAGAGCGTGAGCCCGTGCGTGTTCTGACATGAGACGGAAATAACTTACTTCAGGTTCTCTTAAAATAGAAATTAAAATCGGGTTAAAATCCAACACACATCACCGGTCCTGTAGGTGTGCTGCATGGGTGGACGTCAGCGCCCACTGTAGGAAAATGTCGGAATAATTTCAAATTTAAAAGTTCTGAGATATTAATCGTGCGTGAAGCTTTTGGTGGGCGACACATTGGAAAGACGATTTCATCATACGTCAGAAGACTGAATGACGGACTCGTCTACAGCTGATCCTATGATGCACACACTCAAAACACCGTTTGAAAGCTAACAATTTTCAGCCCGAAGCACTCAAAATATACAGCTACGCGCAAATTTATTGGCAACACTCTATAAAATATTTAATTCGCGAATTAATACAATTTGGGAGCATTCATTGCAATTTCTGTATTTATTT
>VOMN01003145.1:0-13816 GCA_014899125.1 Orchestia grillus
CTTTCTCAATTACGACCGAGTTTGAAAATTTTAGTCAGAAAAATTGAAAACAAGAATAGAAAAATTGTAAATAAAGAAATGTCCCCAGTCTTTCACAAACAATGCATCAAAAAAGAAGAGAAAACATACACTTATGTCATGTAAAAGAAAGGAATTTAAGTCGGGTAAGTTAGTAAAGTGGATACGGAAATGAGAAAGATGCCAGAATCGTTTGTCTGTTAACTCTGAGATATTCGAAATTTATGCTCTTCGTTTAATCCTGTATTGCGGATACCGACTTAACTGCATAGTATATATTTCTGTATACGGTTAGATTTTGATAAATTTTATTTGACCCATCGGGTCATGGGTCGTGTAGTGCTTTTTATAGGTTAGGTTAGGTTAGGTTAGGTCTTTCGTAAATGGCGTAAAACAACAAAGACATTCTGAAAAGCAAGTACTTTAATTTTCCCTCTGTGGACATCAAATCATTTTTGAAAATTAGACAATAATTAAAGCTTCAAACAATCGTACACTTCGAAAACGTTTCTGAAAGATTATTTGAAAATATTAAGTAATTTTTACTGGTTTTTCTGTTACCATTGTCAAATTAATGCTCATCGGTAAATGAAAACGTCGATGAAATGCTCAATCTTCTTTCAATTCTTCTATTTTTCTTGGTAAATTACCGTGAGCGCCTCAAATTTTCTCTCTGCGATTTATCAGCATTTCTAAAGTGGAAGCAGAGGCACATAATGTGTTGATGTTGCTTTCAAGTTCTGATACATATGTCATACATGATTATGTTAGTGAAACTGTTAATGTCATCAATATTGAAATATATTCCCATTTGTACGAAGCAACGGAATCAATCTTCGCATAGTTTTTATTGTCCTTCATTGCATCATCACAATGATTTCTTGAATTCGTTGACTCATTGATCTTACATTGACGATTTCAACATTTAATCATGCCTCATCGACTATTTGAATTGGAGATCACATGACGATTAAAATATCCCATAAAAATGACGGCCTGAGTTCACTGCCACATTGACGACTCTTGCACTCAGTTTCAGTTGCGGGTGAATGGAACGTAGGGATAAGTCAGAACTCTGAATTTTTCAAACGAATTAAGCAATATTACTCGGATATTAAACTACTCGATACTCACCTCGACGGTTTTAATTTCATGACACTGACAGCAAAAACGACGAGAGAATAGTATGACGCATAATAATATCAACAGAAAATAATGAAAAAAATGAAAAGCTCACTTTATTATATGGTGAAGTAAAACTACATGCATCACTGAAGTCATGGAACGCAGGGTAGACGTCGGTCTACCATTAGTTCATTTCACCGCACATCAATAGAAGTCAATACGGTGACTGCGTACCGTAACGCACCGCGTACGTGGTGCGCCTGTTGGTGCTCACTACAGTGGGCGAACCTTCACCCTTAGAGTCCTAACCACATTACAAGTTGTCCAAACTTGTTCAAACCTTGTCTACCGATCTGCTTGCACCTAAGACTAGCATGAAGTGTCCCGGCTAGTGTTCCTCAAGTGTCCCAGAGTCCCGACAGTCCTTTTGCTCAAAAAATATGGACGGTAATGTAGCATTCCATAGGGAAAATTTGAGCCGGACCCGAGGTGTCCCTGTAGTCCTCATAGGGTTACACTTTGTCTACGCCTGGGACAGATGCGACGATAGATACAATTTATGCAATGGAAGTCAATACCTCGGCCAACGATAGCACTTCGTGCGCCTTCAACGGCAGTGCTCCTTAAATGAAAGAATCTTAACGTTGTCTACAGCAGGGACACATACGACGATTGGTGGAATTCTTACACGAATTCTTATTCTTACTTGGGTGTGCGATGACAAGCTTTACTGAAGATCAGGCTTATGTAACGAAATGTGGCACATTTGTGTGCTGTGTTAAGTTCATTTTTGTTGTTGCTGTCCACTATGAAGTACGATGATATTATGCATCTGTTCGCCTCAACTTCGTGCATCACGAATAACTAAATCTTGAGTATTCTGACACGTTTTCACTACTACAACGTCCAACTTGAATATATGCGCTATTTCCGTGGTCACATATTTCCTTAGCATGAGATTAATACGTAGCACGGAGCAAATGAATAGTTGTAGTCATAAAACCTTGTGGCAGAAACAAGACACGAACATTCTGGAAATAGGTAGCATCTGGTGGTTTTCGTGTCTGTTTTGCGAGGCGAAACCACGTCTCTCTATACTAAACATTTCTCACGCGTAACAAGCTCATTGAAATACTCCTCGGCAATATTGAAAAACTACAACGGCAACAGAAACGCGTAAAAATACGCATCGCCTCGTCGAGTCCACACGCGAAGCTCTCTAAATTGTAAGCACAAGTCCGTGTTGAGGGCGAGAGACACGCGCACACAATCCTGCTCATGCCATAAGCGCTTTATAATTAGACCGGTATGAATGGAATCGTATTGCACAGCTCGCTTCCGCTCCGGATAAAATGGAACTGCGGTAATTGGTATAGCACACTGAGCAGCATTACCTGCCGTGAATGGCTGCAACTCAGCTATGACCTTTATGTTTCCCATTGGCAACCCACATATCACGCAATATCTATTCGTTCTCATAGCCTATGTATGTGTGATACTGAAGAGTGGGTAACCGCGTGTGTATGTGATGTGAAAACGTGTGTTTGTGTGGGCCGAGGTGGAAGTTTTTGATCGTAAAATATGATGCAAGGGAAGTGGTGAACATAAAATTACGAGTACGTACATTTTGAAAGTGCGATTGCGACACATCTGAGCATAAAGTGCGGTATTTTTTAAAATATTCCTAGTACAGGCTTGCGTATATTCTAACAGACGTACATCTTTTAAAAAATCTGTATCTATTCTGAACATGTCCTATAACTGTTGAGTTTCTGATGCGATACCTGTTTGTACATAAGTATTCTAATTGAAGTGTATCGGTTTAAATGATGTCTGCAGTGTATTTTTACAAAATTTCATGCTTGTGCATCATTCTCATGGTTCTGCCAGCACTGCTGAGTATGTTTGTGATGAGCGTGAGACGCACTCACAACTCTAAATTTATCCTGATATCTGTAATTTAATAGTGCAATCTGTAATTTTTACTGAGGTCCATAATTTAATGCTGAACTACATAATTTGATGATGAGATCAATAATTTTATATTGAAATCCCAATTTTGTCCTGAGATTCATTATGTAATGCTGAAATACATAACATTGCATTGAAATCAATCATTTTGAAATGAGATCATAATTTTATACCGAGAACCAAAATTTCGCCCTGGAATCCACAATTTCATGCTGACATCCATAATTTCATGCTGACATTCATAATTTTATGCAAAGATCCTAAACTTCATGCACAGATCCTAAACTTCATACAGAGATCCTAAACTTCATGCAGAGACCCTAAACTTCATGCAGAGATCCTAAACTTCATGCAGAGATCCTAAACTTCATGCGGAGATCCTAAACTTTATGCAGAGATCCCAAACTTCATGCAGAGATCCTAAACTTCATTCACAGGTTCTAAATTTCATGCAGAGATCCTAAACTTCATGCAGAGATCTTAAACTTCATGCAGAGATCCTAAACTTCATGCACAGATCCGTAATTTCATGCTGACATCCATAATTTTATGGCTATGACGGCCGTGCCGTAGAGCACCTCGCGTCTGGCAGAGCGAGCTCTGGACGACAGCTGGGAGGCGGAGGCATTTGAAGGCAGGGTGTTTTGTAGGCCTCCGGAGGGGATTTTGAGGGGGAAAAATTGGGAAAGGGGGGAAGCGATTGGGGAGTGAGGTAGAAATAAGGAAAATTATGTAGCTCGGATAGGTAGAGGAGACAGGCACGCCGTGGTAGGGTAAGTCAGATAGGGCGATTTGTTGGGAATCGAACGTTCAGGGTAAATTGAACACCAACGTTCAAACAAGTTCTATAATCGTTAAAACACAGGAATTTCAAATTTAGAGAAGTCCATCTTCAATGTTTGAAAGAACGAAGAAAATGCTCTTTTTCCTGGCTCTAAAGATAGCTTGCTTTAAGATCTGAAACGTCTGTGTTTCAACGATTTTAATGCTTGTGATCACGTCCTTACTTCTTTTAATCCTAACATTGGTACACGAATCTGGTTTGAAGTGCAAGTGTGATGTTTAGTTAAATGTCCAAGAGTGAGAGTGGAAAAATAGGGCAGAATGAATAACGATCACGTTGGCAAATGTCACCCTCCAATCCAATCGGTCCAATCTCTCTCCAATCAGTTTTCACCTTGCACCGGTGCCAGAATTGATGAGGTGAAATCTACCTGAAGCTTCAACTCTACCATGTTCGCTGAGACTTTGTTATTTTGTTTAGTGGGACGACATAGTCAGGCTACCTCAGCTTTAGCTCGTCATTCGGGACTTCTATCTTTCGGGCCCACTTTGCTTCTTCCGTTTTCATGCCTTCTTCAAATGTGGGCTCCATGATATAGCGGTGAGCGTGATGGCCTCACAGCGGAAAGGACAAGGGTTTGAACCTCGGCTCAGGTGGGGCTTTTCACGTGACCACGGAGTACTNTTGTAAGGCATTTAAAACCCAACGGTAAAACGTGTTGGAATAAATAAGAAGGCGAATGTATTAGAGAGTATAAAAAATTCAGGAACGTATCAAGAAGTATTGGAAACTTCAGCGTAGAATAATTAAACAGAAATTAAAAAATCTACGTAAACCAACAAACGTTTAGGAATTTGCAGAATAAGTTGAAAACGTGCAGAAATATTTAGATTATTAAACTATGCACAAAATATTGTGATGCATGAGATAAGTAAATATTAGGTGGTTTTATATGAAACGTCGCATTTGAAAATAAAAAGAAATTATTATGAAGTTTTTATTTTAATCAAAATATGATCCTTGCTTCTCTAGAACCTTTATCCGACGTTTTTCTAAAGCATATATTCCATTTTCAAAGAACTTGCCATCTTTTTCATGGATAGACTGTTCAAATGCTTCAACTATACTTTCCTCATTTAAGAATATTTTATCTCGAATAAAAATGTTCGAAATGTTTGAACAACTAACAACTCTGGGTGAGAGATATCAGGAGAATAGGGAGCAGGTAGAAAAAATTCATAATTCAGATTTTGCAGCTTGTCGACCGTAGCTCTAGAGGTGTGGTGGGGTTGTGCATTCACGGGAAGCAAAATAAGTCCATCTCCATTCACCAGTCTTGGATGCATCTTCTTTAAATTTTCATGCATGCGATCAATATCTTGACAATAAGATGCTGCTGTTACAGTATCGCTTTGTTGCAAAAATGAAACATGAATTATTCCCTTGACAGACCACCAAACAGTGACCATTAACTTTTTCGGGTGTAATACATTTCATGTGAGGCCACACTTCATGTAAAGCCACCTAATAGATTAATAAGAAATGAAATAAAAGTTCCTGACCAAAAACATAATTTCTCATGGAGAAAGGCTCCCACCTTTCCTTACGTTTCTTATGTTTCAAGCCTAACAAAGTGAATTTTTAATTATTATTTCATTTCGGACACATGGTTATTTTATGGAAACGCTTGCCAAGAACCATAGGCGACTCTACTGGTACCTAAGGCCGGGCCTCATTCCTGTCTAACTTTTTAAGTTAACGACTAATTTTTAATAATACGTGAATAGCCAAGTTATGTATAATTTTTGATGGTTCGATGTAAAACACTAAGGACCAGCTTCTCTGGAAGCTTTCTGAGTCGTAGATGTGGCTGATGACGTGGACAATTGTGCAAGATTAGTCCCAAAAGGATCAGCTTATTATTGAAATCGACAAAATCTTGCGTAATTTGTCGTTTATATTTCATGCTCTTGTGTGCTTGTTCACACTAGTTTGAAATGAAACGATAAAATTTTAAGACTTAACTAAAAGCGTAACTGAAAGATAAACCATTCTTGAAAGTATCGGCACATCAGTGCGGCCTGGGCAAGAAAGCCTGAACCACGTTCAAGGTGGTCGTGATAGGGTTGAATCTCTGGCCCAAGACGAGAGCAAGACTACTGAGAAGAGTGTCCTACTCTATGAGCTTGTTTTTCAACGACGTGTTCGTACACTTGCTATATTTGTTACGAGAAGAAACTGATAAATTGTTTAAAAAATTCAATTACGGCGGCATGGGTTAGACCAACTTACAATTGTGCAAGGCGTGATGTTACAAGAAGACACTACGAACAAGTGTTAAAGAATAACGCACAGGGTTCGGATTAGACCCCCGTGCAAAATTGACAAGGCGTATTGTTGTATGAAGAAATTATTTAAGAACAAGCAACAAAAATTCACGAAGATGACGCATCAAAAATTCTAGTCCTGGACAAGGATCAGGCCCACGAGCTGATTTTACAAACCTGGATGTTTCAAAGCGAAATTACGAAAAATAGTAAAAGATCCAAAGTCCAGACTTTGGATTAGACACACGTACAAGCTGTACAAGGTATAATGTTGTGGGAAGAAGTAAATGTCAATAACGCACTACGAACAAGAGTCCCAAATTCAAGTAGAGGGCATGGATCATGCCCACGTAGAGATCGTACGAGGCATTGAACTAATGAGACTCGTACCAAGTGTAGAACTGTACACCGGCTGGCTGCACCTTCTCCCACGGCACGGACGCGTAAAAACAAAGAAAAGGTGTAGGATGTCAGCCGGCTTGTGGCGGGGTGGCTGCGGGGGTGTGGAACAGGGACCGACGTTCTGAAGAACGAAGGTAAAACGAATATCAGAAGGACTGGGTCGAGCAACAAGGATGGAGAAACACAAGGCAAGAATTTAGGGGAGGAGAATGATGAAGGTTAATCGAAAATAAAAGTACGTTGGAGATCAAAATAACGTTGAAGCGACTAATGAGAGAGCAGCGAGTTGGAAAAAAAGCGTTAGAAAGATAGGATGAAGATCACAGTCGCGGAGGTAGTCCGGCTCGGGAAAGACTTCAACAAATTCGAATGAACACTAGAAAGATAAATATTAAGTATCGAAATCGACAGTTTGAATGCTGAAAATAAAGTACGTGCAGCATTCGATGCAGAAATCATGTTGAGGAATCACGATAATCTCAAGGCTCTACAACAGAACTATTTTTGTCTCTAAACAGATAGAAGAGTAAATCGAAAATTTGGCTTGAAAAGTACTTACTAAAGCATCCCTGTTACAAATTACCATCTCAAGCGTCATCGGGCTAGGAGCTGAATATAAACGTTGTTTCATGTGCCTAAAATTATTAGGAAAGAAAATTTTTAAAAATGCGATAGGCAGTAGTTTCAGGAAGGTAATCATCAATAAAATGAAAGTGTTAAAAAATACTTGCTCCATTTATGACTCATCAATGTATAGAACGAAATTTAACAGTAGATTAAAAGTAGAATTAGTGAAACTTCAAGGATTCTGAAAATGGAAAACTATCGAACATTTACGACGGACTCGACTTCTTAAAACCATCAGTCGATGGTCAAGGTTAAAAGCAACACATCTGCACGAACATAATCTAAGCACGCTGAGAATTGAAATTCTTATAGAATTGCCGAATATTTCTGTCGATTTCGATGTCTTTTTGGGGAACTATTGGAAGAGTCAAGAAATAAACGTCACAATGTTCTTGAAAGTAGACTGAATGCGTGAATCGTGTTCTTTAGTGAGACTCAGTCTACCTTAGCGTCCTTTGATATTTCCTTGTCCAAGTACATGACGAGTTACCTTATTGTTTCCCTTGTATCCTTTCTGTGCACCTGTATGACGGTGCATCTGCAGAACAGTAGTGCAGGCATATGTACATCGAAGGTGCTGTGAGAGTAATGTGGTACGTAGAGTGTTAATATCTTACAACCTATCAAGTACCTTCCAGCCTGTCAAGCATCTTTCAAACTGTCAAGTATCTTTCAACCTGTCAAGTATCTTTCAACCTGTCAAATATCTTTCAAACTGTCTAGTATCTTTCAAACTGTCAAGTATTATTCAAACTGTCAAAATCTTTCAAATTGTCATGTATCTTTCAAACTGTCAAGCATCTTTCAAACGGTCAAGTATCTTTCAAACGGTCAAGTATCTTTCAAACTGTCAAGTATCTTTCAAACGGTCAAGTATCTTTCAAACGGTCAAGTATCTTCCAAACTGTCAAACATCTCTCCAACTGTAAAATATCTTTCATGTACAGGACAATAATGCAGGCATATGTATGTCAGAGGTACTTTGGAGTAATGTAGGTTGAGCTCCAAATTGCTTTTAATTACACGCTTGGATTTCCACAGCGTCATGAGGTATGTAGTCTTGTTTGTGGTACAGATCGTGTAAGTTCAGGACCATTGCTTAATGGGTAAATCGTTGGTTAGGAATAAAATTAAATATGTCTACGTTGTTTCTTAACTCGTAGTTTGTTCGAGGTATCTCAGAGATAGTGCAATAAATTTTTGAATTTCGGTCATTTTCGTTGGATATGTTAAATACTTGAATTTTACATTTTTTCCTGAATTAGACGTTCAAATTGTTTTCATTTATTTCGTAAATAGTTGGATATTTAAGACACTTTAATTTGACATTATTTTCTGAACTAGACGTTCAAATTGCTTTCATTATTTCGTAAATAGTTTTGCTTGCACTTGTTTACGGTATGAGTCCTTCACATCGTGTCGTTTTATTGTATGAGGAATATTAATAGCATTGTTTGACTGTCCAAGTTCATTGAATTCCATGGTTTTCCTGTTGTGCGGCCCGTCATTTAGGAAGCGGCAACCTTGCCCAAGAACCTTAACACGAGCTCCGTAGTTTCCGGGCCACACAAGCAGAAGTTAAATAATTCCCACCGAAGCTCACGAGAATAACCGTAAATCCTCAGATCTCCAGACGAGGGTATCGGCACCGAAAAAGGTCAACTAAGTCATCAAGTGTTAAGCTGAAATACAAAGCTGTTAACTCGTGCTCAAAACCGCTAATTATTACCATCGCGTGTGTCGGCCCTCCCAATTGCAGCCGCAATAGCTCGTGGGCACGAGGGCAGATCTTCGTGAGCGTCATGAATTCGTATACTAACTGTTGCTCGCTCAATTGTCTCCCACGACTTAATTATTTAGCTTGTTTTGACTGACGTTGCGGAGAGGTGCACGTCTGTTCTGATTCTTTCTGATATTCACAAGTCTTTATGTCTTCCAAGAACTGCTACGACGCATATATTGTAATGATACGTAATTCGGTTTTATGATATCCGACGAGCGTCATCGCTTACGCTCCTACTCGGCGCCATAGCGCAAGTTGTAAGTACCACAGGATTAAATTAATGAGCTCAAATTTCCAGCACTCGTAGAAAACTGAGTAAAAGACCAAATGCTGAATGTTATCATTGAGACCATGGTCAGATGAGGGTAAAAAGTGAAGGAGGATGAAAAACAATCTTAGGACGAAAAAAAAGAAGAGAATGCTTATCCTTGTGCGCTCAGTGTGCTGGCATGGAATTCACCTTCACCTTGAAACCATTCAGTGTTCACCCTAACGACAGGTTCAGTCCAACTAAACCTGGAAATGATATGTTACAAAATGCGAACAGTGAAACCATTCGCGACTCGGCTGTGTCCTGCCTATTGCCCACAACAAAGCGGTCTGAGCATTTGAGGGCCACGAAAGCAAGTCACTTGAGGTCTTTTACTAAGAAATGAGAATCTCTGGGACTGAGGACAAAAGCTCGCAGTGATCCGGCGAGTAACACACTCCTAGACAAAAGAACATCGCTCGAAAGAGGCTATGTAATGCAAACGAGTAGTTCATCACCCTCCCTTCCTTACATTATGGGCCTCACAATGCTAAGTATCCTGGAATTCCGCGAATACTGCAGCACGCTAAGAAACTATAATATTCTTACGAGGTGTTCGATCGGACTCGAGCTCTGCCAGCTCAAAATAGCTCCGACTCGAACTCCTGGACTTTGAATTCGCGAGCCTCGCTAATAACTCAATTATTAGAGTGAACTTCCGACTCCACTAACTCAGACGGCTGACTCCATCTCCGTCTCAGGGCTCTCCAAATTGGCTCCGATTCCAACACACGGACAAATTAAGGCTATTTTTTAGTCCTTTGAAGGTTCCTCTGGTTGGTTTTCTCATTTATGCCGTTGAAAAGAAAGAGTTGATTGACTCTAACCTGCTACTCATGATTCTGTTCTTAATTTGAGCAAGAAAATTAAAAATTTGTAATTAATCAAGGTCACAGATTTCTATTTGTCAATGGTCTAACATATCAGAGTCTGTTTTTAGTCAGCACATATTATGAGCAGATATTACTGGCTGCAAATCTAGTTGGAGTAGAATATCCGAATACATCAAATGATTACAGGCTTGCCTCGGAGATTATTGTGCCTTTCCTTGATTTTGTTTTATCTGGCACCAAAATGAATAAGATATCTCAACCTTCATTGACCTATAACTAACAAGCCCTTGTAATCAAGCTCCTGATTAATGCTTCATGTTTTGAACATCACGGAGCTTGTTAATAATAGCAAGGCTCGTGATATTTAACTGTCTGATAGGTCGCTAGGCTAGAACAAAGTATTTATGCATTACAGAGTTATCATGCCGTTGTTTATCGTAAAACTGAGTTGAAAGTATTGCTTAACAAGGTAGCAAGGTACTTTTTCACATTTACTTGAAATATTAATATCAAAATTTAATACTGCTATTCGGGAATAATCTGTAGATGAGTAGTTACAATTTATTACCTAACATGAATTGGACTTTAGCAGATAATGGGTAGCAATGTTGGCTGACGTTTGTCCCTCGACTGAGAGTTCCCATAATTTCTGCTTTGCTTCAAGAGAACAGCTCCAATAAAGTCGCGAAATTACAAGGAATGACGAACAATCAAAAACAAGTTGTTCCTACCATTGTTCGACTGATACCGAATGTTCATTTTATTTACTGGTCACTCGATGGCAATGACAAAAAAGACCAATACATAGATATACAACGTGTGTAGTGCAGTGCGTAGCAGCACTTTGACTGCGCTAAGTCAGCGTAATATACGCCTAATGGAACGACGCGCTCCTTGAAAATAGCTCAACTGAGAAGCTCGAAAATTTTCACGTTCTAAACCTTTAGGTCTTTCAGCTTGTTTTTGCTAGGATAAAAGGGCGCACTTTCCGTTTTAATGACGCTTGTTCCTTTTCTACGTCTTTTTCGTCGTTATTTTAGCTCTACTGGGATTGAAGGGAATACCAATACAATTATCTTAGCTTCATGTCTCCGTCTTTGACAGGTCATTTGTGAGTCTTTTTATGACTGTCACGCAACGCAATGTGAACAACATATCCGCTCATGAAATTCTATTCAACCTTAGGTTCTGTCTCTGGAATTTCTTGTTAACCTGAGCGTCTGTTCTGTGCATTTCCTGAGTTTCAGTAGAAACTTAATGTCTGTTTTCTGTATTTTTATACACCGTAAATCCTCGTCCTGTTCTGTATGTCTTCTGAATGACTGTTTCAGTTCCCGCGAATCTCTCACGGACGTAACTTCAAGTGAAAATTTTATCCCACTCGAAGACTCATCAGTCAGAAAATCATAACAAAGAAAGAGAAATTGTTTTCATGTCTTCTCTAATGTTTTGAAACATAAAGGTTAACAGTCACTAGTTTTGAAAAATAAAGGTTAACAGTCACTAGTTACATTTGCCCGACTGAGTTCGGTGAACTAATCAGTCGACCTGGCAGACAGCAGCTGCTGAAGTGGTTGGGTCTTCGACTTATTTAAAAGGTCAACCTCGCTAGCATTCGACGTGCGGTCACTTCCTTCTAGAGTCCAGCTCTTTGAGACAATCCAGCGTCCAGCTCTTTGAGACAATCCAGCGTCCAGCTCTTTGAAACAATCCAGAGACAGAAACTCGCGTCAGTAATCTGACTTCCAGACATCCAAGCGAGGCGGGCTGGTATTTTTTCGCCCAATTTCGTGCTTTCCGTACGTTTGTTGCAATTCTCGTATTTAAAAGCAAAAATTTCATTTTTTGCTTTAACTCATAGAATGTTCACGTTCGCTTTTACACTGTTGTTCTCTCTTGTATTAGATGAAGTGTTAGTTAATTTTGTTCATATTTGATTCTTTACACTTCTTAATAAATGGGAAACCATTTTGAAAAATAATAAAAACAAAACATAAAAAAACTCAAAAAATAATTACGCAATAGCAAGGGTTTTTCCGTAACATATTTCGGAGTATAGACTTACTATCCATGCTAATTACTAGCTATCAATGACTCGAGTAATAATTATCGAAATAAATATGTAAGCTGCTGAAACCAATGTGACGGAGGAACTTAATTGGAGTAGAATTCACAAAAAAGCAATGCATCTTCACTTATATCGTTACTTTGTGGAGCTCTAGTGGGCGCGAAATATTCGTGTGCTCAGTTATACCAGTGCACGCACACCTTACATGAAATAAGCAGTTTGTTTTCACCTTCAAGACCTAACACTTCGTAAACGAAAGTGCTTGTGTCCGCCCCGCCTTCCGAGCCGCCCTCGGGTTGGAGTCGTCCTGTCAAAGGCCGCGATTCTTCCTAAGCCGAACAAAATAATTCAGAATTTCCACGAAATAAAGTGGTGAATGTCTCATGGATGGATTGATGCACGCAGTTTAGAATATCCACATGATAAAGAAGTAATTTTTATGGATATAATTCAGAATATCATCAAAGTTAATATCAGAATTTCTCATGGAGGTGTCTATTTAGATTATCTGCGGAGAGAATAAATGCGTTTACGAATTAGTTGAGGATATTCACAAAACAAAAAGATGGATGTCCTACGGCAGTCCTTCAGCCAATTTACGAAACCGAAACACGAGGGTAACACAATTCCAATCAGAGATTTCAGGGCTTGACCAGGGCCTCTGAGGAGAGAGGTTCAGATTCTCCCGCGTAGAGTTAGGCCCTCAGTTTCAAGTCCCTCGGAAACCATATCTCAATCTCTACGATGCTTCAGTTTTCTCGTAGGTAACCTTTCTATCAATTGACGATTATAATGTGTAACATAATCCGCTGTCAGTTACAACTCCCTTGGTAACCTTTTTTTAAAGTACTCATATGCTTCAGATACTTCTTTCGTGGCCTTTCCATTCTACAGAAGTTATAGCTACCGAGGTGATGTTATCTGTTATAATATATGAAAGTTCAGGAGTGACGAATAAATTGAACAGCAGAGACTCTGTGACGAGAAATACACGCTGACTCCTTCAAAATAAACATTTACAGGTGATCCGATGCGACACATGCGATGTCTCGAACAAGGGATTAAATATAAGTATTATAAGGATATTTTTTACTCAAAGTTGTGCACTAAAACTCTGAATTACTCTAAATACGGTACTTTAATTTTAATTTGACTACTTCACTTTATTAGTTTCACCTGCAGTTTACTTGCTTATGAATGTTAGCGTCGTTAGTTTTGTGGAAACAATGCGACTTGAAAGGAATGTTCTCAACTCTGTAAAATTGTCAGCTTCCCATTCCCGAGCCGCCCATCCAACGCGCGCTTAAGTGCTGGAACTGATGAATGGGCAGCTATGCTCCGAGCTCCTCTAGTGCTGGTGCTGCTGGTGCTGCTGATGGTAATGATGCTGGTGGTGCTGGTAGTTTGGTGCTGATGCTGCTGGTGCTCCTGCTTGTGGTGCTGGTGCTACTGATGGTAATGATGCTGGTGCTGGTAGTCTGGTGCTGATGCTGTTGGTGCTCCTGCTTGTGGTGCTGGTGCTACTGTTGGTAATGATGCTGGTGGTGCTGGTAGTCCTGGTGCTGATG
>VOMN01003148.1:0-19536 GCA_014899125.1 Orchestia grillus
AGTGTCCCAGGCGAGTGAGTGTCCCAGGCGAGTGAGTGTCGCAGGCGAGTGAGTGTCGCCTGCGTGTGTCGCCTGCGTGTGTCGCCTGCGTGTGTCACCTGCGTGTGTCGCCTGCGTGTGTCGCCTGCGTGTGTCGCCTGCGCGTGTCGCCTGCATGTGCCACACGCCCAGGCCCAGATTCAGTTACACGGAGGTGTCGGCAGTTCGACACATTTTTAGGGGTCGAATTCATGAAAGGGGAATATCTCCGACGCTAAATTCTGTTCCGCCAAAGCCATAACAAAGGTAATAAATGGTCTAATAAAAAAGTGTCAATCCGTCCGTGATCCGATGCTTTAAAAGACATTCTATACCCAAGCAAAGACAGCGCGCCACAAGGGCACCTCAAGCTTGACCTTCTATGGGGGAGTAAATTCCTACGAAAACTTTTCACCAAACCAACAGCACGTGAACCCTTCTGTTGATTTTTTTAAATTCTCGAAAACAATCCTGACCGCTTTCAAATGAACATTGCCGTAGTGTTTATCAATTCTACACTTCCTATTTAAAAAATCAGCAAATACTCAAATTATCTTAACACGTTCCCCGTGTACTGGCCACGGGTGCACTACTGGAGCAATTCATTGGGTGATGTCTTGCTTGTAAGTTCACACTCCTATTTTGGTTGATTTTAAAGCAAATTTTCATTTGAATCGTTAAAATAACTAAGCCCGTTAATCCGAAAGACGAGAGAAAGCGAACAAGGAGAAAGCACATGTAACTTTTAAAAAAGCGAGCACATGTAACTCACCTAATTTGACTCTGAGATAACTTAACAACGAAACGGGCTAACGCAGGGAACGTGTTAAGCTAGAAATTATTTCCACTCAATATAGAACTAAGTATTTTGAAGGTTATGAAAAAATAAGTACTAACTTACCATTGTTGCAATTTAATCCACAATAAGTAGGCAGCAGGTTCAATTTTATTTCACCACAAACGAAATTTATCAAAAATCCTCGAAAACTTTTCGAATACCAAACTTCAGACACCATCGCATCGGAATATGCCCGTTAATTCTCAGCGACTCAAACTGATGCAAAGAAAATCTGCCTTCAAACGTAAATTGGGGCCTGCAGCGGCGTTGTATTTCATAACACGGCACTCGTGAGGTGTTCTTGTGAACAGAGCACGCTGGGGACTACTCGTTCGTGTACGAGGTAATTATGAACGAGTCAGTCTCCAAGTCCGTCTCTGGGTTTCCCTGCGCACTCAGAAACCGCAGCCGATCGCGACCTACTACCATAAATTAGCGGACGGGTTGGAAATGTGAATTTCTGCGTGAGTCATTCCGACCTGTAGCATGGATCCAAAACTAATAATGTCGTATCCTTTTGCAGGTTGCACCATGTACCAAAAAAGCATTAATACTTGGAAAACGACGAAGAAGCTCGTTAATATTATTGTACAGAATATTGCACGCATTTTTTGCAATTGTCGTTGGGCATTTCATGCTGAAGAACCTATGATTTTCTTTCAAGCTGAGCACGCTTGTTTTATTTTTTGCAGTGAAATTTTTAAAGCCCTTGGCAAATACTTTTTCGTTACACTCTCATTTTCACCATTAATTCTATATTTCTCAGCACAAATTTCGAGACAAACCAGAGATCATCTCTCGACTGAGCTAAAGACAAATAATTTTACTTGAAAAATATAGTCATTACTCCAGGAATTGAATTTTTGTTCTTATGATAGAACCGCCTCGATTCAGATGTGTTTGATGCCGTATCCTTTCTTTGCAGGTGGACTGAAGCCCGTGAAATATAGGCCAGTGGCAGAAAATTAGCATAACAAGATTCCGCACGCAGGCATCGCTGTTCTAAGGTAATTTTCGCGTATGAATATTCATGACACCGCACTATGTGACCTACTTGTCCTCCTTCATGTACGTCTCAAACAGATCTCAAGATTCAGTCTTTTACCGATAACGAACGCGTGAGGATCATCAGTTCATACTTGATTATCAATTCCGTGTAAAAAATGTGATCTCTGTGTTAACCCATTAATGTATCAAGTTTATTTCTCAGTGAATTTTGCAAGTTTTTAGAAATTAGCCCTTAGAAGGTCATTTGCTTCAGAAATAAATTTTGAAATAAAAGTATCGTTCATTTACTGAAATCAAGGCTATTCTGTAAAAAGCGCAGCTGGAAGTCATGAGGTGCTGAAAATCTAAGTTAAGTATAAATTAGTTTTACATTACTTTTTCGTTTCATGTATGAGTTATTTCATTAGAAAATGTAGAGACACACTGTAATCAACAAAACATCTATCGCTTTCACCTTGTGTGACCATTATTCGTATTCGACACCATTACCGCTGAATGTCCAAAAAATGGACGTTGTGCATTAATGGGTCGAAAAAAATCTGCGAACTTGACACGACATTGATTGTTTCCATTTTTTGGTCAAATTATTTTGAAAGTTTGTTGACAGGCATTGAAAACGGAATTTAAAAATTGTAATAAAATTTAAAAATTGTGGAGAAATGTGATCGCTGCATTCAACAAATAGTTTTTTTAATGAATAAATAATCTGGGCGGAGAGTTCAGAGATTTTGGAAACCATGAAATTGTGCTAATTGAATGTCGGTCTTTCATGAGGCATATTTACTTCCTTTAAATATTCCCACTCGAGGGCTGATTTCCATGAGATTAAAATGAATGACCTCTGGCCGTTGAAGAACTGGAAACGTCAAATTTTGCTAACTTTCCCTGCATCAAAAAGTAAATGAGACCGAAAACAACCGAGCTCTTGCTGCATCAGTGAACACTTTTCATTGAAACCGAGTACTTTATCCTATGTAATTCAGAAATTGTCTCCTCATAGCTAGCATAACTGCCATTTGAACTACCCTTCACAAATATTTCTAAACGAAAACCTAAGTTAGCTCAAAGTTGCATTTGAGAAAAGCAGTTAGTTTCCCCAGTCCAGCGTGGACCCCGACCGGAAGCGTGAAATTTCGTCCAGTTCCTGTAGAGAATAACTCCCCTCAAATATGACAGCTGAACATATTCATTAAAAAAGGGTTTTCCTGTCAGAGAGAGAGAGCGGTAATTACTGTGATCACCTACGGATGGTCTCTCAAAGGCAGCATTGGAAGTAATTTAGTCAATTAAGCGCTGAGAGGAAGACTTTTGTTCGATTTTTTTAAAACTAGACCGAGTGGATTCATCTGCAGTAATATTCTGAGGTACATTTGAGTCCTGATACATTCTCTATTACTCGTGAATGCGCACACAAGTTTCACATACGGAATTTTTGGCTTCAACGCGCTTTGAGATTGATAATGACTCGAAAAATACATTTTTAGCGTTTAAAGATTATATGAATTGATTCGTGACGAGTCAACGCTCTAAATGATTTTGCTCGCTGTATTGCGTGTGTCGATGATTTTTTTTCAATTTAACTAATGCAAATCATATCGCAAGAATATGATAATTTTTTGTTTCATATCAGTTCGAGATTGGGGCTCCTTAACCTTGAATTTATCCATATTTAAAATGTCTTTGTTATGCAATAAGTAACTAATTCGTGACATTTAAAATCATCACTAATGCTTAGATAGCTAAAGAGTGATGCCACGTAGCCATGTCAATGAAAAACATGTTAAGTCAATCCTTCAAATGAATTTTTTGACTTAAATCTAAAAATTCCTCGTTCGTCAGCTAGAACTACAAAAGCTCGAGTAAATATTTCGAGTAACTATTTCCTCAGCATTGGTAATAAATATTAACGCCCAGTAAGCCTCATGTCGTGTAAACATTACGGATAAATACCACAAAAGCCGAGTAAACATCGCTTCGGTTCGAAAAGAAGAAATCCTAGTGAGAAGTAGATGATCGAATGTAAACACCTCGAACTTGGCACATGCTTGAATAAAAAACTAAGTACGGCAGTGCTGGCGGGTTTATGGGCACCGCCGCTGCGGCTCTCGCACCTGCTCAAGCTCTCAGCCTGGCATCGAACTCATCGCAGGTTTGGCAAGTTGTGTCGGTTTTTTAACGAAGTCTTCGTGTGCTGGGCGTACTCAAGCGGCCCAGTCATCTCCCCTGGTCCGACTTGGAGCATTTCACGCGAACGTGAGACGAACGTGAGACGAACGTAAGACGAACGGGGTTACAATTCAGACGAGGTGAATGTGAATTTTGAAGCCTCTCTCGGTACGAGCTTTTTCGTGCGTTTGAAGATTTTTGAAGCCTAAATCAGCGTTCGTGTCACTTTTTTTTACTTTTTAATTTTTTTTTAAATTTAATATTACTTTTAATACTTTTTAATTAACGCGTGCAGCTAACAAAATGTTCTATGGGTCTCACGCAGTAAACTTGTACTCCATTTTGACTCGCGTGTAGAGTATGCAGAAGTATAAAATAGGACTCGCGTGTAGAGTATACAAAAGTATAAAATAGGACTCGTGTGTAGAGTATGCAGAAGAATAAAATAGGACTCGCGGACAAATTCATAAAAATATTCATCTATGACTAGCAAATTACTGTACCAAATAAGTGAACATGTCCACCGATTCATATACCCGTACAGAATAAAAAATAAAGAGCGACATAACTTCATATTGGGTTCCTTGCGAAGAACTAATCAAGACCCTTTCAATTAAGCAAGTAATGACACTAGAAAGTCATTTAACTAAAAATTATGCACCTCTATAACCGTAGTAATTTTTCTACTGAAATAAACTCCAATTTTTATAGAACCAGTAGTGATTTGAAGCTGACATAATCTTCTCTGATATCAAATTCTATTTATGACTTTGATATTAGAATTCTTATTCTGAATTTCATTTTAATTTCAAGACTGGAAGATATTTTTTCGAAGTTCTTACTTTGAGTTCATTATTTTATTCGGAGCTCACTATTTGAAGTTCCTACTTTGAGTTCATCGTTTTATTCGGGGCTTAATATTTGAAGTTCTTACTTTGAGATCATTATTTTATTCGGAACTCACTATTTGAAGGTCTTCGTGAGAAGTTCTTTTTGTCTCAAAGGACATAGGATAAGCTGTAGGGTCAGGGTAGTTAGGTCTGTATATCCTGTGCTATGGGGACTGGAGAACCCAGGGGGCACTATTGGGTTACCTTAGTTATAGATAGGCCTTCGGGACTTCTATCGCTTATGCCCACTTTGTTTCTTTATATTTTCACACCTACCTCGCTATCTCTTCTTTGTCTATTCTTTCCCTTCCTTCTTAACATGCTGTTTCTATGCGCATGGAATCCGTTGTGGGAACCCACCTGTGCATAGTTTCAACATTTTTTACAGTCCATACTAGATCGTCCCTTCTTCTGGGTGTTTGAACTTACGAGAATAATAATAATTTCTTTGAAGTTTTTATTGGATGGAAAATTCACCACTTCAATAACAGCAATAGAATAGAAAAGTTCCAACTTGTCCAGTTTTCAGATTAATTGTATACTGCCTTTCATGCTATACGTCATAATTATAGTACGAAGACTCGTCATACTTCGACGAATAAAAATCAAGTTCAATTTCTTGAACACTTTGCCGTAATCAGACCAACGAAATACCGTCTCACGAACCCTGGAATTGTATTTCATTTAATATCTCACACAGGACCTGTCTGAAGTTGTTTTAATCAGTTCAACGTCATATCTCACAAACATTTATTTTAATTCCCTGGCGCAAATGGATGAAACAAATTTTATAGTATTTTTCTTAACTCAGAAACTTTTAGTACCTTAACATTCTTCATAATGTCCCTTTAATATGTATAAAAAAAATTTAGGTGAACTGCAAGTGCTCTCGCAAAAAAATGAATCATTAATATTCAGAAGAATGAGACAACATTTTTGAAAGATTTATGAATTTTTAAGGCCCTAATCAACGCCCAAAATGAAAGATAATATATAGAGCAAATAAAATACTTGTTCTACTGAAAGACAATTTTTTGATCATCATTTTGACATAAATTTGCAGTTAAAGTAAAAAATAATGAGATATAATCCTAACAAATTACACTGAATGTAACTACCAAATGAATAGAGGTTTTCCTAATTTGAGAATGTTTCTGCTATCCAATGGCACTAAAAAAATTCAAAATGGATCAGTTTCGAATCTAGCTCATTTCATCATTTTATTCACATTCTAATAAAATTCATCCCCTAATCTATGAATGAATATATTTACCGAACTTTACTGAAAGTCTTTATGAAAAATGAAGTGAAATACTAAAACATGAAGCCGCATTCCCGTAGACTTTTATCAGAAGTTAAACTCGTGTTCAGTATTAAAACAAGGGAGCAGAGCGTGTCTAAGAACTTTAAAAGTAAGTTAACCATGAAATATTCATTCGCCGGCCTGCAGAATACTCGAAATATCTCTGAAGGGAAAATGTTCTGAGGATATATGATACACACCGAGTAAACAGAAATTAAGCGACACAAATTCAGACGCTCTGGACATATATCTAGACCCTAAATAAAACATCAGTGCCATATTTTGGTACATTTCATCAACGAAAATCAACTGAAAATTAGTAAATGAACACATGTACAAAAAAGTATGAGCTTCCAAATTGTGTAATTTTTGTAGGACTCATTCACACATTCAGCGACATGCTTCAACAGACATTTAGATTGAAACATTCGCTGAATTTCGAGTTGACGGGAGCGGCGGCAGACGTCGGAAGTCACCGCCGCCACACACCGCCAGGGAGCACGGGCTCACGGTGGCCTCTCAAGCAGCAAGCTACCTTCAATTTCCTTTTTTCCTTCCTTCGCTGTGATAGTTCGGCTTAGCTGGCATGATTTTTAGGGGTTAAACAGTCGAGTTAATAAATGTAACGCGTAAAGTCGATTTTGCTCAGAAAATTAAATTTAACCTAAAAGAAGGCTTAGGAATTTGAAAAGAGTTTAGGAATTGAAACCAGTAGTAAAATGGGAAATACTTTAAAGAAAAAAATTAAATGATGCCGTGGAGATAAGTCAAATTTAAAAAAACTCCGTGAACTTTAATTTTTATACAGTTCCAAATTACATGCATGTCATATCACTGCTTAAAACATCGAGCTTCAAGAATAAAAAAGGGTATGTAGTTTCCGAAAACCGTTGTAAGGTAACTAACGACCACTGCTGATTCTTGTGTATAACTTTAACGTCTTTAAATATCAGCACTTCAGTAGGTACAGCAGTGAGCCCTGATTTCTCAAACAGTGAATCATAGTTGAAAATCCATGAGAAATACGGTAGACTTGAGACCATCGTGAGCTTTTGAATCAGGACGCGAGTGCGGGAATCACGATCAACGATCTCAAAAAATTGTCGCTCGACTGTATTTTAAAAATTCACGGATTAGAAAACTAAGACGTAAAAAGCTACGAGTGTTGCCATTCTAAGAGACTAAGATTACGACTCAATCCTTCTCAAATTGTGATAAAATATCCGAAGCTTGAACTAGCATCAAACTATTAAAAGTAAGGAAAGTTTCGGTGTCAAACATACGTAGTATTGGGAATTTCGAATAGCCGAAATGTCCTGAAAGTTTCTACCACGTTCTATGACTAGGATATCAAAATTATCGAGTAAGTCTCATGTTCCCCACGCTTTTCGGCCACTCTTAAATCATGTCTAATTTAACACCAGAAACCAGGAATAATTTAACGCCAGAAATCACGTCTAATTTGACACCAGAAATCATATCTAGTTTAATGTTAGAAATCATGTCTAACTCGGAGAATCATGTCTAATGCAGGAAATCATGTCTTATTCAGGAAATCTTGTTAGACGATACATAAAGATACTGAAATCCTGTTTTTACTTCTCATAGCTCGCGCAAGGATTCAGTGCCCTTTATTTGCTTCTCTCAAACCTTCATTTCCCCATGCATCTCCACACGCACCCGGTCCTATCAGAGCGTTTTTCTTAATGCCATTCTCACTTGATATTTTGTGTCCTCTACTCGGCCTAATTCTTCATAGATATCGTTCTCATACTCTATAGATGAACTGTACTCAATAAACACAACATCCGCATAACGTATGCAAGAGTTTGTTTGTGAATTATATTAGTTGTCAAACACCCAAAATCAAGCCTCAAAACCCCTCCCATTATTAAGTAGAATTTTTTATGGTAAATCAGATAACCTGTTTTCGACGAAACGCATTACGTTGCATTCATCACGCTGCATTCATTACGTTGCCTTCATTACGCCACATTCATTAAGCTGCATTATTACGCTGCATTCATTACGCTGCATTCATTACCCTGCATTCATTGCGTCGCATTTACTGCGTCCCATTTATTACGTCCCATTTATTGGGTCCCATTTATTGCGTGGCATTCATTGCGATGCATTCATTACGTTGCATTTATTGCGTTGTATTTATATGTAATCATTCATAACGACGAAGCAGTCATTATGCTCAGACGTCACTCATTTATAACGTTGCATTTAATATGTTTCATTAAAATAACGTTGCATTTATAGTATTCCAATGAAATAATGTTGCATTTACCATGATGTAATATTAATTACGTTGCATTTACCATGTTCCACTGTTCCATTTATAACGCAGCCTTTTCTATGTAAAGCATTTAGACCGTTGCGTTGCAACATTCTGCCATCACGCATTCGTAACAAAACAGTGCGCTGCCCCGCAGCTCTGGGGCGGCGCTCCGACGGCGATACGCGACTGCTGAAATGAGGTCTTGAATCTGCATCTTTCGGCGCCTGTGCATCAATCCTGTGCATCAATCCTGTGCATCAATCCCGTGCATCAATCCCGTGCATCAACCCTGCATCAGGTACTTCTTACTGCTCTATTGCTTCAATTATCATGCTTGGCAAATTGTTTAAAAATATCCCTTCCCGTTGAATGATTTTTTATACAATTATGTATTTTCATGTAAGATTAGAATGAATTAGTTACAAAATTTTGTTGCCAACAATATTTTACCGCTGACACGATATGTACACTTCCACATGCACATCCATGGAATCAAAGAATTTATCTCTACAATAGCGTTGTGATAAACGCTCCAATCTTAACCTAACGCGTGACGATCATTTTGTCCCAAAAATATAATAAAACAAACAAAAAATTATTCATCCCCAGCCGATTATAAGAAGAAATGAACACATCTTTCTAAAGGAAATTATACAAGATAACTCCGCTGTGTTTAGAGTGACTTGCAGCGCTGGTATGTACATACATGTGTGTATATATAAGCATACATGCATGCACTCATTCATCAGTCGAGTGAATAATGCTTTAGCGCTATCACTGACTGACAACTCGTCATTTGCGATCATTGCTTCACTGTGGGCAGCGCGGCCGTCTGGCACAGCGCCGCTCGGACACTGATGTGGCCTCCTGTGTGTGGCATTTGATGCATGATGGTGCATGATGATACTTTTGATGCATTTGGTACATTTGATGCATTTTATGCATTTGGTGAATTTGATGTATTTTATGCATTTGGTGAATTTGATGCATTTGGTGCATTTGGTGAATTTGATGTATTTTATGCATTTGATGAATTTAATGTATTTTATGCATTGGGTGAATTTGATGTATTTGGTGCATTTGATGCATTTGGTCCCTTTGATGCATTTGATGTATGACAGTACATTTGATGCATGACGGTGCATGATGATGCTTTTGATGTAAGATGGTGTATTTAATGGTGCATTTGATGCATACCGATACATTTGATGCATGCTGACCCACTTGTGTGCACATTACCCAGAAAAATTATGATATTAACTTTCATGTTGGGTCATAAAATTTGGAACCAAGATTTTATAAGCATTGCGAAATTATTCGACTTATACCTATAGCAAAACTGTTAGCCTTGATCATGACATGATCATGATCATGACAAATTGTTTCTCATATTTTGTTGGTATAAAAGATTTTTTGAACAGAATTATTTCATGCACGAACCCGAGCATAATCAAACTGTATATATTATATGTTTTTCAAATAAAGTTTTATTTCTACGATAAAAATATTTCAGAGCCAAATTTCTTCGCTTATAGTAGCAGCAATTGAATGTTGAATCTAGAATAAATTGCATCAGTTCTATTTATTGAAGAATTACATAACCTTTACTGCTTACGTTTCATCATTATCGATTTTATCAACAAATAAATTAATTAATAACTTGAGACTTGAAATTTCAGTTGAAATCGTGATTTAACACGAAAATGGTACCGTGAATACGCTTTTGTCCGACATTCGAAGTAGTGAAGCACATCATACAATAATTTGAAGGTAAACCCGCGACCAAATCCACCAACATGTGCTGTACATGAAGCATTGTGTAACTATACATCTTTTTCCAGAGCGCCACACTACCGCTACGCAACACGGCCGCTACGCCACACGGCCGCTACGCCAGCGCCGCGCCGCCGCTACGACGCCGCTACGTGACAGCGTCAAAATGGCCGCCGCTCTGCGAGCTGTAGCCGCTGCAGCTCTACTCTCAGTCCAACACCGTCTCAATATTAGCTGAAATTTAGGACACTCGTTGGTTCAAAATAAATTCCTAAGTAACCAATGGAAGTCAACGTTGATTTAAACGAAATCTGAGGTTGGGGCACCCGAGATTACGAAGAACTAAAGTCAGTATCTGCACGTGCCCGTTTTGTCACCAACGTTTTGTCACCAACGTTTTGTCACCAACGTTTTGTCACCAACATTTTATCACCAACATTTTATCACCAACGTTTTGTCATACGATGAAGTTAGACTGAGGTAAGTATGGTGTCCAGTGTAAATTTTAATCGCGCTGCGCATATGTACTACCTATGAATGAAGAATTTAGTCTTCAATCGAATATTATTTCTTGTCGGAATAGAATATTATTAATAATAAGGATACTATGGTACAGAAAGGATATAACAGGGGATCAAAGACTTTTCTGAGGGCTTTGGATATTATGCATGCCTGCATACCGTCTTTAAAATGAAGCTCAAAAGTTTCTAAAGATCAAATGCCACGAATTTCCTCGGAGAATTCATGCAGAATTTTTTAATTTTCCTCATTCTAAAAAAAACTGACTAACGATTTTTGAGAGCTTTAAACCCTGTCTTAATGTTTTAATAAAATATTCAATAATTTATTTAAAAAAACTCGGTAGAGGGAAAGTTATAATTATAGAAGCTCTGGTGGAAAAGTCAGACTTCGAGGTATCTGAAATTCCAGTGAACTGTTAATTAATTCAATTAACTTAGTGTCCGATATTCATTTATGGTAGAAACTGATAAAGGGAGCGCCCATGCAAAATTTTATTTGTTAAATTTTGAATGTTCTAAGTCAATTTAATGCGAAACTATAAATGGTTTATGTTCATTGAAGAACGTTGTAAATTCACTACTGCAGAGAAATAAATATTACATATTCATTTATGAACTATGCAAATTAAGTTATATAAACCTTTAAATATTGCATATACATTTGTAAACTTTTGTAAATAAATTTGCTGTACACTGATAAATACTGTTTATTCATCTATAAGCGCAGTTTATAGATTCACTGCCCAGTTATTAATATTGTGCATTCATTTATAAAGGAAGCAAATTCATTGATAATGTAAAATAATTAATTCATTTATAATCGATCGGTGAAAAAATTATGGATGTAGTCATAATAGTCTTATGTCTCTCATGGTTCATGAATAGTCATAATTTATAAACTAATTCCTCCATGGTGCGATTTGGGATATTTTAGTGTATAATACAACTGTTGCTTCCATTGTAGGGCTTTCTTAACACTGAATTTCATTCCCATCATAGATTAAAATAAATATTTTTAGAAGAAAAACAGCGATAGATGCCTCGTAGCCATCAAGACTTGGTCCACAAGTTTCAAGATACTAAAATTTATATCACAATATTTCAAACTATCAGTATCATCTACCTAGCTTGACTCTTATCTTACGCCGCAGCAAACGCAATGCATGAATCAAAATAAATATATACCTATGTATTCTAATCAATTTTAAGTCATGATTCCGTGCATACTTTTCGGAAACCCATACCTTCAATTGAAGTAAAAAATATTTACTTGGGCTTCGCAGGACGATTTTCTAACTATTAGCCATTACCTAAATCCTCTCCTAGAACCCATAATAGCTTCACAATTTTCACATTTTATTGAATTTAAATTAATACCTCAAAGTAAATTGAAATCCTACCTTTTCGAGAAGTTTCAATGCATCTCTAAGACGAAATACCTGACAAATTTTACCTCTCTTGGCGCTGACACAAAAATGGTGAAGTATCACGCGTTAATTTTCTAGCAAGGGATTTTGAAAGTGGTTTTGGTTGCGCGTCTCAGCGGCTGGCGAGTGAAGGTTTGAGGCGGGCCTGAATACGACCATCACAGCCGACCGTGCAACAGACACTGTCGCAGTGTAGCGATACTTTCAAAGAAAACGGGTTGACGTTTTAACTCCTGCACCTACTGCAGTGTAAGTGCATTTCCTAATTAATACTACAATTTGCCAAAAAGTTCGAGTCATCATTGATCCGTGGGATTTATTTGTGATATATATGCGTATCTATTCGTTCACAGACCAAACGAGTCGTAGGAAATGCAGCACAGCCACTTCTGACTAATCGATAAATACTTCACGTGAAGGTATAATTTAACCTTTCAAAATTGGCTTGAATAAGTCTCGAATATTTTAAAAACAGTCCGTAGTCGAAAATTCGAGCAACATTTCTTGGAAAAAAACTAAGTAGAAGTATGAGACATAGTAGAAAAACAGCGGAACTGGATCTTCAGAGTGCTCGTACGCACCCCCATCACGAGTGCGAGCACTGCCCCACACTCGTGAATATCACGCACAACTCGTGCTGTGAACTGACATCGAGCAGTCATGTGTACGGTCGAGTACAGCTGGGGGGAGAAACGTGCTCTCATTTCAAGACGGCAGTTTTTCTTTCAACTCGATCAATGTTTCAAACTTTTCACGTTCGGTCAAATTATGTCTCGGTGAAAATTCAGCGGCAAAACAGTCCCTACGAGTAAATTTATCAATCGCGAAACATCAGTCCACAGCATTGGAATGATGATATAACGAACGAGTTTTTTGCCGAGCGAGATCTAGACAACTTTCCGCAGCACAGCGAAGCTCTGCATTTGGTTTGTTGTGCAAGTGCCAGCAGAGAAAGATAAGCAGATAAGCTTCCTTTGAAAGCATTACAAAATCCTCTTTATTAAAAGTAAGAAAAAAAGTCATTAGGACCTCTAAGAAATTTGCTCGTATATTCGAAAGAATATGGTTATGCTAAAAATCAATAGGGAAAACAAAATTATCCATTTGACGGAATAAAAATATTTAATAATTAAATCCAGTTAAAGTGCCAAGATCAATTAATTAAATGATCGTTTGTAGTAATGACTCCTTATTGAGAATCGATAATTGAACTTCCCGCACTTGCATATTTTGACATACAATATTCGTACAAATAGCACTCACATCAAGAATCTATTATATAAGGACCGTCCCTTTATTTCTGGTAAATAGGATTTCTTACATCTAATGACACACTTTTTACACTCCGTACAACTTCGATAATATTAGATTTCCTAATTTGTATTTTTTAGTGACACCTAGTTTCTCAGGAAAATATTATTAATACAAGCCGATTAGAGTTGATGCTTGCATCGTGCAAAAAATTACATATTACCTATTCTCTACATAATAGGTAGAAAACATGTTAATATCGAACTTTCTAATCAAATTATCAGTTATCATGTTTCATATTCGGTGTGTGAATATTACCCTGAATTTTAAAAATACATTCATTTCACTGTATTCATATTCCTCTTTAGAGAATCTTTTGAATATTAGGTTACTAAGAATGCACTAATATTTGACATGAGAGTATTTAAATGTTAAAAAAGTCTTTTTTTATAGTAGAAAGCCAATGATAGAATAAATACACTATTAAAATCATTAGCACAATGTTGAAGATTTCCCATTCAACAGCAATTTGTATTTTTACGTTTTATTGATCAATAATTTCTTGAAGAAGCTCGGTTTTGTCGGAGAAAAGTCGAGAAATCCAAATAAAATTAATTTTTCCTTATTTCAGACAATGCCTCATTGCTTTCTGAACAGGCTGCAGTTTTGAAATCATATTCCTCCATCTGATGATAACAACTTGCGCTCAAAAAAGCTACACAATTTTCAATGCCTCACACAGTGTGGTTATTTGAAAATCAAATGCTTTAAAAACTTTGGATTGTGACTAAAATTTTCCCCTCTCGTCATCTAATAAAGTAGCAACTGTTTTAATCCCCTGCTTTAATTAAAGGATCTAAATTCGTGATCGAAACGCGTTTATATTAGACGCCGAAGTTTGACTTTCGGAGTTTTTTCGTGAAATTTTAACCTTCGAATTACTTATGGCGGTAAATTAAATTGACAGTGCCTGATGAATTTACGTTCACCGTCAGATTTCTGCAAAATTTCTTTAAAAGTCCTTTTAAATAATCAATGGAATACAATTGACAAGACTTCACACTTTCTTTGTTTCAGAATCTACCCTGGCCAATGGGGGACCCCTTTAGCTCTCAGCCTGCGATGCAGCGTTCCGATTGGTCGAGAGCAACACGAAAAGCGAATGAAATTCATCATTCGTCAGCTCCTAGTGACATTTATTTACCAATATATATGCTGTGCGCCGCAGGGAAATGCTCTGTACTCTCCACATTTAAATTTTTCGACGTATCTCGAAAGCCTGGCAGTGTCAAAAGCATGTACTGAAAAATTTCAACTTCTCAAAATAGAACGCTGTACAAGAAATGTACAACGCGGTGCTTTTTCCAGTCGTACCTCTTCTTTTAACTCGTAAACCAGGTATGGAATATTTGGTTGCCAGAGCACAGTATTAGGTTTTTTTCGAAAATTCTTCGTACATAAAAAGTGACTTTAAGTAATACCTGAGCTCGTGAAATCGAATGGTGAATATATGAACGTCTCATATATTAAAATAATTAACTTTATAAGTAAGAGATCAAGTTAATTTACAACGAAAGTATATTTGCTTGAAAATTCTTCCCCTAATTTCAATGAAAAATGTTCAGCACAAGCATAGATAAGATATTGAAAAAACAGAAATATCAGCGTTAGGAATTTTGCAGGAGAGACGAGTTCTCTTCCAAAAAACGTTCAGACAGCCATTTTTGTGGTATTGTTAGAGTTCGGACGAGTTACTTTGATCGCTTTTGCTACCTTTGCTTCAGATGGGAGGGGCAAGCCAAACGAACATTTAGAAACTGAGGGCTGAACAAAGGTAAATTTGTCTAGAAAATTTTGACCCCATCGCCCGCCCAACATAAACTGTCTTATAATGGGTCTCCCAAGCCAAAATACAATCCCACTATGTAATAATGGCCCAGTATTGCTAGCTTGCTTGGTTGGTCCGTCCATGTCTCAGCCACGCTCTTTAGGATTGATATGAGAAAATTTCCGGGTCCGTATTTCTAACTAATCAGCAAGACTGTCAGAGAAGGCAGCCCGTATCATTGATANATTTCTAACTAATCAGCGAGACTGTCAGAGAAGGCAGTCCGTATCGGTGATACCGCAAATAACTACATATATTTCATGCCAGATTTACCGGAAATAAGGCTTATCAAGAAATTGAAATCATTTGTCCCGTCATTTTCGACGGAGCGAGCCATTTACCAGTCAAATTCCCGCCATTTACCAGTCAAAAAAGACAAGCGAGCACGCTCATATTCCTCTACTCGCAAGAGCGCTCGTTATGTGCGAGGAAACTTCAAAGTGATACGAGTGTAGCATCAGGCATATAATGTGTACTACAGGAAATGAAAATTTCACAATTTAGAAATACAGCTGAGACGGTGACAATACATCATTTTGGAACATAGGCATGAAGTAAAAATTTTACAGTTCAGAAATACAGCTGTGACGGCGACAATATATCATTTAGGAACATAGTTTCACTTTGATTTTGTCCCTCGCTCAAAACCATCATTTCTTAATTTTTCGCGAATGAAAAATGGAGAAAAATCATTTCACTGATAGAACTCAGCTATGTAGTGGGGTTATCGTAGTTTCAAAGTTACCTTTCTTCAATATAACACCACACCAGTTATAAATAACTACGAGTCCGACAAAAATGCAAGATTTCATAGAAATGATGTCCATTTTCCACTGTTTTACAATATAAGAAACTAGGAAATAATACTTAATTGCTAGGAACAAAATTCATGGTATACATGGTGTATGTCGTAAAATCATTTGTGACGCGCTTCACACCTGTGCGTCAGGAATGATCAGTTTACTATCACCAAACTGGACTACATATACAAATGATGCTACGCTCGATATTATCCTGATACGATAAATAATCAAACGACAAGTATTTATCTAATGAAATATGTGATGGAACGAAAGGTATTATCTTCATGGAATAAATTTTGGAATGATAAGTGTTATCTTGTTGACAAATAATAGATCGATAAGTATTATCCGGATAAGATGAATGATAAACCGAGTAGAATTATTCAGATAAGGAAAATAGCGAAACGGTAAGTATTACTGACCCTGGTTAAATTAGCTACATCAAAGAAACAGGCCCTTAAAACCATTGATAACAAACGGCTGAAATCGGAAACAAAGAATAGTTCAAGTGAATAATAGCAATATTAGACAAGAAAACCAAACTATTTCCATTAAAGATAGCAGACTGACCTGGAATATAGATGGCTGCGAGAGATGCAAGTCTGCAGTCCTGCAAAAAATAAAAGTGCAAATTAAAAAACAAGATATATTCTAATGCGAGATGAATATCATTAGGTTACAAAGACGCGTTGAAAATTAAACTCCGTGAGTCACTGTGCTAAATAATTCATAAATTAATGCAAAGCAACTTGAGCAGCGAGAGGCTCAGTGAAGAATTAATAAGTCAAGAAATTCATGCCACCTGCATTCTAACGGAAGTCTGCTGTGTCCCACCTGAGATGAACATCAAAAGTGATGTTCAGAATAAGTCCGATGAATAGAAATTGCTGTGTTTCAGTTCTTGCATAATGTGCAACGATAAATGCGAGTCTATCGTACATAGTTCTACTATTGTGGAACATACGGTTACAAATCGAAACCACTGAATATTTCTGCTGTTATTGGTCATCCAGTTACAAATTAAAATCGTCGAATATTTCTGCTGTTGTAGAACACACGGTTATAAATTGAAATCGTCGAATATTTATGCAACTCTAAAGTATGAAACAGAAATGTGAATCCCTGTATGTTTCTATTACAGTAGAATATAAAATAATCATCAGATATTGCCATATATTTTACACATATTGGAATATACGGTAATGCACGAAAATAGACGCGCATTTCCGCAAGCATACTTACAAAACAGGATAATAAATTGAATGGCTAGGAACTGGGCTCAACAGTTACACTAAAACAAAGGCTAGTTAATGGAACTCAAACTAAAATTATGCCTTCAGCTTATTCTTAACCCAGAAATTTTAGACACACCGAGACATGCGACCAGACAAACGTGAAATAAATTTTAGTTTAGAAAACGATAAGACAAGCTATTTTTCTTACGTCATCTTAAATTAAATGTTCGCTTAAAAAAGTCGAGTACGATTCTGCGGAGCAAAACTAGCGGTTTTCCCCCCTCGTTTCGAACAAGAGGTTCGCTCATCGCCTACTGAAGTGAACACGACATTACGAACGGCATGAGGTAACCGCAAAAGGAAACTAATTTTCGGCACATGTTAGTGATATCCTTTTCTCAAAATCACCGGTAAATTTCTTTCATGAGAAGCACTCTTCACAAGTTATGGGACAGTATTTCGTAGGTACTTATATATCTGCCCTTGCCGATAAAAAAAAAACTACTGTAAATGATATCCGACTCAAGTTTACTACTGAATTTATACTACGACACGGTTAATATGATGAACATGGTAGAAATTGAATTATTTACGATTAATAGGAATATTGAACAACCTACGAGCAGACCTACCATCATTAAGACCACAATATTAACGATCAGAAAGGCTACGTATGCCATCGAGCGCGAAGGCATCAAAATTTTTATTGATTCAATGACGACTGCTTGAATTAAAATTTGTTTCAATACTCGTTCTTGACGCAATAGCTCTACATGACTCGCACATTTCAGGCAATCACTCGATTTCATAAATTACCGACGATTTCATAAATGGCTCACGTTCCATAAATTTAGAAATGGCTGACGCCAGCACTGGCACCTACACTGCCCCCTTTTTTGAGTGCCACTCCCCCAGCCCACTTTTATAAGTCACTAGACGACACGTGACCCGTTGGGTCAAATAAAATTCATCAAAATCAAACCGTATCCAGAAATAACCCTACGCAGTTAAGTCGGTATCCACAATACAGGATTAAACGAAGAGTATAAATTTCGAATATCTCATATCCGACAGTCAAACGTGTGCAGGGTTTCAAGTAAGCAAGCAAGCAAGACGACCAGAGTTTTAGTATTATGCTAGATAGACTAGATAAATTTAAATAAGACGCGCTCACGATAAGACGCATTCACAATAAGACGCACTCACGATAAGACGCATTCACGATAAGACGCATTCACAATAAGACGCGCTCACGATAAGACGGTCCCCATTACGCGGCCTCGAGATAAACACAGTCCCCCCTACCAGCACAAAGCCGGGCACGGCCCGCAAATAAAGCCTATGTAAAGAAGGCCTAATGACACAAGAGGACTCCCTAATGTAGGGACTCCATCTACCCACTGGATAAGGAGCTACTAAAATGATGTACATTCATCCGCATCGTCAACTAATGTTCAAGACGCTGCACCGTCAACTAATGTTCAAGACGCTGCACCGTCAACTAATGTTCAAGACGCTACACCGTCAACTAATGTTCAAGATGCTGAGAAGTACTTCGAGTACCGTTGGTTCTTTATTATTTAAAAACCGTGATATGAGCTTTACCAGGGTGGCCGTGGAATTGTTCAGGTATGGAGGGAGAGACGAGAAATTTCAGGAGATCTGAAGCAGCGGAGATGCCACGATCTCCATAGCGCTGTACGACACTTGGAGACTTGATTGGACAGTCTTTCTTCAACCAAAACGCTCAAAAAAATTTTCAGTCATGTCCAGAAAATGATAATTTGGATCCCAATTGATCAATGAAAACAAACTAATTGCGCGAACAGCCAGGGAAGTTCACAATGCAGGGAGCACATCGTCCTTTGAACTGCACTACAGAATTTGCACAGGCAAGTTGTTTTCATTAGATTCATACGTATTTAGCTGGATCCAAAAACTATTTCGCTGACACCAAAATAGCAATGATTAGATATTGCAGGTATTTTGTGGGAAACATATGTGACTCGTACAGAAATGCTCTGAAGCTTACCAACACATTTCACTCGCTCCACAAATGCTTGTTTTCAATCTGCCCACTTACTCTGTGCCCACTCCCATCGTGCCCACTCCCATCGTGCCCACTCCC